>PYHX02000467.1:104302913-104324219 GCA_004302925.2 Cochliomyia hominivorax
CACATACAAAACGACAAACAAATAAGTACAAGGAAATATAAGTAAGGAAAAGGAGGTCAGAAACAACTTTATCATAAGCTACATTATATAGTGAAAATAATGTCAGGATAACGAAAATTTATAACATTCAAAATTCCTCTATAAAATCAAATATTCGGGAGTCACATTTTTATTAAAGATAAAAATTTACGAAAAATTTAAGAGAAAATTTTAAAAATTTTTATTAACCGACAATTTTTGTAATTTTTCTATAAGAGAAAACTACGATAAATTTTCGTTTATGAGAAAAATTTGCGATAAATTTGCGTTATTTTAAATCGAATTTTCGAAAATCTTTTCTAAGAAAACTTAATAAACATAAATTTTGTGTCAAAAGTAAGAGAAATTTTCGATAAATTTTGTATTAAAAAATTGCTGACATTTTCTGTTAAGAGAATATTTAGGTTAAATACTCTATTAAGAAAAAAATTAAATAAATTTTTATTAAGAAAATTTTGGAAGATAATTTTCTATTAAGAGAAAATTTGCCATTCCAATAAATTTCATTTAAGAGAAAAAATTGCCATAAATTTCAGTGAATTTTAAGAGGAAAAAAATGTGATAAATTTTTCTCATTAAGAGAAAAATTGTGATTAATTTTCATTTTAGAGAAAATTTCTTGCGATCAAGTTTTCTATTAAGAAAATTTGTTTTTCTGAAAGTTAATAAATTTAATTTCTATTAATAAAGAAAAATTGTAAAATAAATTTTCTAAATTATAAGAGAAAGTTTATTAGGTAAATTTTTCAAATTTTCATTTTAGAGAAAACTTAAAAATTATTTTTATTATTTCAACTTGAATCTTTCAATTCAAATTTACTAGTTTTTCTACTTTAAAAAATCTAAACAATTTAATTAAATTTAATTTAATATTTTATTAAAAATTACTATTTTAATAAAATTATTTCTTTTATTGCAAATACATTTTTATTAAAAATCAAATTTTTAAAATAAAAATTCAAATATTCATTTTTTATGTTTAATTAAAATTTAAAATTTTTATTAAAAGTCAGAAATTTGTTAAGATTCTATTGAAAATTCAAATATTTTCAGGTTTTATTTTTATTAAAATTAATGATTTTTATTAAAATTTATTATTATTTAAATTTTTTAATTTTATACTAAATTTAATTTTTACATACAAATTCAATATTTTAATAAAGTCGCATTTAATTCAAAAAAAATTTTTTTATTAATATTTTTTTAAAATTTTTTATCAAATTTTATTAAAAATTAAAATACGTTTTAAGAAAAATAAAATTTTGTTTTAAAATTCAAATTTCATACAAAAAATTCAAAATTGTATTCAAATATAAATATATGAATAATTTTGTTTTAAATTTAAAATATTTTACTAAGTTAAAACTTTTTTAAAAATTAAGATTTTATTTTTAATTTCAATATAAAATAAGAAAAAATTCTATTAATTAAAAATATAAATATGCTTACAAAATTCAAATGTTTTTATTTTTTTATAAAATCAAATTTTTTTAAAATTACATATTCAGTCAAAAATTAAATTTAATAAAACTAATTTGAGTTTCATTATAGTTAAAACAGAAATTTTGAATAAAATTTTGAATTTATATTTAATATTTATTTGAAACTGATGATATCTCCAAATTTTATCAAGATCATATCGAAATTAAATTTTGACATTGTTTCTGGGCCAACGATTTAAGTCCATTGTTATATTTAAAAGTTGCAAACATCTCCACAAACACATAGTACCTCAACCACCTATTGTAGTGTATAATATAAAAATTATAAACATATAACCATTAAAAGAGGAGAGTAAGAGTAACATCCTTATCAAGGACAATTTTAAAACAAAAAGTATCAAGAAGTAAAACGTTATTTTCCCGTTAATGTTTTTTATACATTTTATTTCATTTTTTTCCTCTCTTTTTTCAACTCTTTTTAAATGTTTGTTGGCAACATGTCTAACAAGAATGTATAACCATTAACAAACACACAGACACACACACAAACTAACCCAAAAAAATATGCAACAAAATTTGTGCCAACAACACAAGCAAGCAACTGTGCATAAAAACTGTCAACCCTAATGATACTTTTATATGGCATCCATGTTATTTCCTCTCTCTTTGTTTCATTTTTTCCTTCTGTTTTTATTATTGTTGTTTGTTGGTGTTTGTAACCGGGGTTTTTCTATATGTATGTGTGTGTCTGTGTTGTACAAAAATATGAATAAAGAAATGTTTACTATGATTTGGAATGATGATTATTATATAAGGAAAATGAAAGATAAAACATTATTTTGAAAATAGTTTTAGGCTGCAAGAACAACAAAACATATTTTTAGATTTTCTTTAAAGCAACAAAAAGAAATCCATATTTACAAAGAATTAAAAAATAACCAAAATAGAAATGAAATATTAAAATATTTATTTTGTAATGGAATTAAAGAACAAATATGACAAGAAATATTAAGGAAGATTTTATGTCATAAAATGAAAAATTTGTTAAATAATTTGGATTTTATTTTTTGGAGAAATATCTGATAAAGGAAATGACATTATAGAATATATAAGAAGAAAATCTAAAACAAATTTTTAGAATATAATTGAATTAAAAAAATAAAATTTGAAATTTTAAAAGGTTATATAATGGAAATGTGACATAAGTCTCTTGTAGTTAGGAAATAATTAGAGTCAGATTTTTATTAAAAAGAAATTATTTGACATAAAAGATAAACAATAAAGAAACATAGTCGATCAGAACGACTATGTAATACCCTACACAATATTTTAGGTTCATTTTCTTTTGAAATGAATGGAGTTCAGTATTATAGTACTAACACTTTAGTAAATTTATGTGTTTTAAAATAATTTTTCTAGAAAAAATTATGAGCAAAACCTCGTAAAATTTCATTTTAATTTTATCATCATCTCACCGTACATGTGGGATTAAATAATAATATTCGGACATTTGGCACTTTGTTTTCAATAATTAAAAAATTAAGTCGTTTTATATAAAAAAATTTCATGAGCTTAAAACCCGACGAAGCCGACTTTTATACAAAAATTTTAGATTATAAAACAACTGAAAAATATGATTGTTATACATTTCTCAGATTTCCGATATCTCAAAAGCTATAAAGGAACAATTTAATTTTTATACCGCACATCATCAAAACTTTTAAGTTTTCCTATTAAATAAACACAACCTTATGAATCGAATAAGGATATCTGCTTAAAAGGATATCCATGTAAACCTTATGAAAATCTATATTGAAAATGTTCGATTTGTTTCAAACTCGATCGATAGATACTTATACGTAATTTATTTTTACCATATCATATTCAAATACTGCGATATTTATGATTTTATAGGTTTAAAAAGGATATTTATATGGAATCTTTTAATAAATTAATTCAGTACGCTAAGTCCATATCAAAGATGGGTACAGCATCATATTTCTTGAACTGTAATACAAAACTATTCACAATGGAATATAAGTAAAAAAAATCAATGCTTTAATACCTGTAAAGACTCTTATTTGTTTTAAAGACTTTTATTTCAGAATAAAATAAAACATTATGACATTAGAAATATTAAGTGTTGTATAAATATAGACTGGTGCATATTCCTATTAACCCACAAAAATAAATAATATTTTTATTAAATCAATTAAGATTTCTTTTAAAATATTGTAAACTAAAAACTTTATTTGTATTTCATTACGTTTTTATTTTTAACAAAATTGAAATCGATTTCCTCTCAAACTTGCTTTGTTTTAATGTGTAGCTCTGTCAAAGCCATTATGCTTAAGGTCCTTATTAGAATAAACTTTTGGAGCCATATATGCACACAACTTCCCCTTTGGGTTTAAGTCCGGACTACAAAGCATTACAAAGATATTAATATACAACTAATAACGAATATGTTAACTGGAAATAACAACTTATTAAGGCTTAACATTGATGACAAATTAACCTCAATAACAAGTGATTAATGAAACTAAACTAAACTATTTTTGTATATGAAAATCATATTAGTTAATAACAAACTAAAGTTAGAAAACTACTAATATAAAAATAAATACAATAAAATTATAACTTTTAATTATAAATTATGTTTAGAGGTTATAAAATATGAAATAATTGGAAAACAACTAAAATAGTTAGTAACATAGATGGAAAACTAACGGATGGATATATTTATATATATAATTAAAATATTTATTAAACCACATGTGTTAAGAAAATTAACTAGATAAGGAGTGAGATTGAAAAATTCTTAAAACACGTTGTCCATAGAAACTTAAACCCAAGTATTACAATACTTTTTTGATCAAGTTGCCTTTGTAAAACATGTCAGTTATTATGTTTAATGTCAAACAAATCAACACATTGTAAACCTGATTACAACGAGTGACCAGGAGAACTTTTCGATCATAGAAAACCTGGTTCAGGTAGAAGGAATGGTTTCTATAGCCAAACAACTAGAGAGCATTTTCAAGAGACCTCCTAAAACATCCGGTAGGAAAGCAGATCGATTATATCAGTACTTGCAAGATTCAAAAAGTTCCTGACAGAAACGTTGCTAGAAGATTAAAGGTCAAGAATAGATTACAGGACAATTATTCTTACTGTTTAGTGGATGACGAAACGCATGCTCTGGCAGATTTTTAGCAACGTACTGTTAAAAATTTTATGTCTCCTATGCTCGGAGGAATGTTGAAGAAAAATTAGGGACCCAAAAACAGTCAAAATTTCCCAAAAGGTTCTTGGTATGATAAGCAATATGCAGATGCGACAAAAGTAGCAAATTATTTGTAAATAACGAAATTTACATCAAAGAATGTTTACAAAAAAGACTGTATCCATTCATAAGACTAATGTGTCCACTTATATGGGGCTGACTTGTCATATTTGATAGCACAATAACAATAATGTGGCATTTGTAAAAAATATCTGGATTTCCCGGAACTAAAGTCATTGAAGAGATATTGGACTTTTGAAAAAAGATAATGAAAGAGCACAAAAAGTTGTCCAAAAAAGAAGATTTTAAACGGAGATGGACTACTTGCTTGAGCAAAGTGTCATAAAGTACAATAATAACATTAATGAAGGGATTACCAAAAAAGGTTCAAAATTTCATCATAAGTGTTCGAATTTATAAAAACATTAAAATTGTATGTTTTGTAATTATTAACGCATATGAACGTTAATAATTTTCTAATCTCATTCCTTAGATGGAAATAATAAGAGATAGAAAAAATGCAACATAATTATAAACTCATCTGTTAGAGTCCTTTTGATGTGGAGACTAAAAAAATGTGCTTTCTAAGATACAAATTCCTGGAACTTAGATTATTTTAATTTTTTTAGTTTTATGAAGAGTTTCTTTTTAATTTAATCCTTAATTTCTTCCTATTTTTTCTTGAATTTTTAATAGAAATATTAACATTAAACTTAGAACTTATTTTAAACAGTAGAGAAACTCATTAGTATTAATTAACTAAACAGCTAAGGGCTGCTACATTCCCTTTTCCCACCTTTCAATAGTTCCACTTTATTACATTTTTCAAAGGACATTGTGGCCAAGAGACCAAAACTATGTAGACATTGGTAAGTAGTAGATAATAACAAAAATAAGAAGCCAGTAAAGAGAATATAAACGGCAACAATGAATCTTAAATATCCCTACTTACAAAAGAACCCTTTCAAAACCTCTTACTGTTTCAAATATGCATTCACAAAGGAGTTGCATGCGCTGTGATAACCTAAATGTGTCCCTATTCTTGTGGTGTAAGAAGACAACAGCCAAAACCCATTTACCACATTCTGCCAACCCAATAGAGGTACCCCATTATAGTGGTTGGACAAAAAAACTATAATAACAAGTCGTTGCACAAGAGCACAAGCCAAGTAGAAAATTTCAAGGGAAGTAAAGAATCAATGTATAAACATTAAACTGGATAATGAATGGTCTAAAAGAAACAGTAGGGGGAGGAGTGTTAAGTTTAAGTATACATGAATGCAAGATAAATGAACATACAATATTTTTTGAAAAATGGAACATGAAAAAAAATCAAAAAAAGAAAAATCAATACAGAATAAACAGCTTTTTTAGGTTAATTATGTTGAAAACATGACAGTAATATATTAATTTCATTTAAAACAAATTAAGGTAATTAAGTCAAGAACTTCATAAGTAAAGAAAAAACTTTAGTTTGTCTTTTTTTAATAATAACTAAATATATAGGAAGTTCTCATTAACACAATTCTTTAATTTAGGCTGTAATTTGTATACTTTTCATATCCTTAACACAAAAAACTTGTTCTAAATACAAAATTGAAAAATTTATAGACACAAACAGAATTTTCTACATTTTTATATAGAAGCAGATTTCGTTCCAAAACGACTTTAAACAATTTATGGAAAATGTTTGCAGAATACAAACAGAAAGAGAGAACTACACGCAGAGAAAAAATGTGCAACTAAACTAACTTAAAAATCTGTTAATTCACATTTTGATTTTGTATTAATAAAAATAGTTATTGTTATCACCACTAAATATGTTGTTATTTCAAAAAATATATTGATTATTTTTATTGTTATTTTCATTGATAACAATAGTTGAATCTATCCTGACTCCTCTGTTAATATTATATACAATTTGAAGTGAATTCTAACAACCGAACAAAAGCTTTGATTTATTAAAAAAAATATTTCTAACCAAAAATACCTTTTTAAAATTGTTAATAATATTTTTTCCAATTTAAATATTTATAAAAATTTTTAAATTGCATTTCCACATTTTTTCATTACCAATATTTTTTATTGCATTTTTTAAACATTTTGTTTAAATTTATTTTTTTAGAATGTAAGTTTTCAAAAGTGACATTTTTTATCTAATAATTTCTTAAATTATAACTTTTGTTAATATTTGCACTAAGAAGCACAGATTAGAAGAAAAAATTAATATTCTTTCTTAAAAACGTAAATTTTTTAAGAATTTATTTATTATTTTTTCTAAAAATTTATAAGTTTTACTCTTTCTATTTTTTTCTGAATATAGACAATTTTAATATGTTAATTTTTTCCAAAAATATAAAATCAAAATTTTCCTATATTTTCCCAAATGATATTTTTTTTAATTTAACATTTTTTTCTGAAAAGTTAGGTTTTTCTAAAAATGTTAATATAAAAAATTCACTTTTTTAAAAATTTACAATTTTTCAATAAAATTTCGCTTTTTCATAACGTTAATTTTTTTATAAAAATTAAATTTTATCTATAAATTGAAAATGAAATAAAAATGAACATTTTGTAAAATTTGTTTCTAATAATTTCACTTTTTCTAAAATTATAATTTTTTTAACTTTTTAAATTTTTTAACGGTTTCACTTTTTCCTAACTTTTCTAAAAATTTTACTTGATTTTTTTTAATAAAAATCACATTTTTAATTTCATTTGAAATTTGTTAAAATAGACATTTAGAAATTTTATTTTTTTTCACTAACGGGTTTTTTTTCCTTTTTTCTAAAATTTGCATTTCCAAAAAGGATTATATTTCCTAAAAAATTATTATTTTTTATTATTTTTTATTATTTTTTTATTTCACCTTTCAAGACATTGATTTCTATAATGATAAAATTGTTTTTTTTTTATAAATTTTCGAACATTTTATAAAATTAAACATTTTTTTTAAATACATTCTTTTTTTAAAAAATTTCAATTTTACTATTTATTTCAAAAAATTTATTTTTCTAAATTGCACTTTCTAAAAATTTAATATTTACACTTCATTCCATTTGGTAATTTCCTATAATTTTCGATCTTGATCCCCAAAATGTAAATATATTCTTGATCGGTATGAAAAGAAATTGGAGTTTATGAAGCCGCCTCATAGTTGGGAATATTATGATATGTATATCAAATAATTGGAAACAATTGGATATGAATACCCATTTTCGATATTTTTAACCTCCTATGGGATAATGGATAAAATTTGATGCAGAAGTAGATATATTTTTCTTTCTTTATTTTGGTTTTCTAATTTTTGAAATCGTCCCATTAAATAGCTGAGAATATATTAATACTCGTATCTGAGTATGATTTGCATGCATATTGAACAGTCTAGAAAATCTATGTTGAACCATATAAAGGCTATATGTTAAGTCCTTTGCCTAAAAATTCGGCACTACCGAATAAAACATTTTAAATTGTTTTTATTTTTTCTAACAATTAAATTTTCCCCAATGATTTTTGATTTGAAGCAATATTGATTGAAATAATAATAATAATAATAATAATAATAATAATAATAATAATAATGATTTTAACAAAATTTTGATTTTTGATTAAAAAATTTTAAATTTCGCCAATTATTTAAGATTTAACCTAAAATTTAATTTTCCCACCGAAACTTTTATAATTTATAAACATTAATTCAATATTTTTAGTATTTTAGTCGCAATCCTAAATTTCAGTTATTAATTTATTTTCCAATTACCAAATTTCTACCTAATTTATTATCTGTCAATATTATTATTATTATTTTTCTTTAATTTCTTCATCTTCATCATTTTGATTTTGTTTTATTTCATAATATTTTCACTAAATATCAATAATCCCAAAAACTGTTTTATTTTCATTCGCTTAATCACCTTTTTTTCGAAGGGCAATAAAAAATATTGTTTATTTCATTTTTATTACACAATTAACATGAAATCACGTTTTTTCATATATTTTGCCGAAAGGCAACCAAACCGCCATACGGTTCCGTCACACAAACCATCAAACAAACATCCTTCCTTTTCCAATGATTTTTTTTGATTTTTTTATTTTCTTCGAACAATTTTCGTTTAGATTTTATTTTCTATTTGTAACAACACCAACAACAATAAAATGCTTGTCATAGTTAAGGGCATTTAAGACATTATTGCTGCTGTTGCTGCTGCTATTGCTGAGGATGTTGTTGTTGCTACTACTGATGTTCTAGTTAGTTGGTGGCCATAAGGGAGTAAATAGAAATATTATTGGTATTTTTATAGCTCAAATATTAAAGGCGATAATACTCATACAAATACATACAGCACACATACAAAAAACAAACACATTCAAATAAACAGTAAATGAAGTTGAAAAAGGTCTACAAAAACAATATTGTGAAAACAACAAAATCATTTTATTTACGAAAATTCAATATCAAGGCAAATACTTAGACTAAGTTCTTACAAACTATTGATATTAATATTTGTAATATGATTGTAACTGTATGTATGTGTGTATGTAATTGTGTGTTTGGATATTGAAAATTTCTTCATTTGAAAAATCTTCTACATAAATGTAGACATAGAAAATCTTATACATACTTATACAGACAAACATGCACTCATGTTTAAATATGTTAGAGTGGATGTATGTGAGCGATACTATATTGCACAGTGGGACTGAGAAATAATCCTGCCATAATAATATGGATTATTAAGTGTATAAAGTTGATCCAGGTTATGAAAAAGCTCGAAGTCACAATTTCCGGATTTATTTTTTTTCTAAAGATCGTTCATGAAGATTAAAAATGCTTTGTTTTTAAATTGTTATCATAACTTTTCATTATGCTCGAAATAATAAGAAATAGTCCCTTTCTCAACTTTACTCAATAAATTTTTAGCGAGTTATTCATATTTTTATACACCTTTTGGGATTTGCTTCAGGATTTTAACTTTTACATCAACTCTTTTCGAAGAGCGATTTAAAAATAAACATCTTTTCCAAATTAAAATTTAACTCTTAATATGAAAACAAAGAAAAGAGATTCGTAGCCTGTATTCCGGTCTAAAAGGTAACTTTTTAGGTGCTTAAAAAAAGGTTGTAGATAATCTTATATAAATCTTCAAAAATATAACTTTCATATTTTCAGGCTATAAATAATTTATGTTATTTGTTGTTATAAATGGATCTAATTTATTTCGTTTGAAAATCAAAGAAAGGAGAAATGAAGTACTTTGTGAGCCATTGTGCATTGAGAGATTTTGAAAATTTCAACCAAACTCCAATGTATTTTACCTTAAAATTCCTACACCATTTAAGGAAGTATAAAAGAGAAATTAAAAAAAAGGATAATAGCTTTTGAACATGAAACTTTAGTTAAAAAATACCTGAATAAAAATCCTTAAAATGACAAAAATACAAAGAAACATATTAACTAAAATAATCTCTTAAGATTTGTTATGTATTTTATTAGAACCCCATAACTGCATTTGTAATGGTGCAGAAAGAAAATTAATTTTTGTGGATTTTTATGAACGTAAGATAGCAAAGAATATGTGGCGTTGTAGCTTCGGAAGTTTGGATTCCATTGCGGCTCCATCGTCGGAGTTAAGGAGCGAGATTGAAAAATCTTAAAATACATATATCTTTATACTGGTGAAACCAATTAAGTTTTATTACATTTTTATTTAATTGAAATTATTTTTACAATTTACAAAAAAAAATTGTCTTTCTCAATTCTGTTTTAACAAGAGCCCACTTAGCTCCAGGCAATTTGGAGAATTTGCCTTCATTGGTTCAAATACCACATAATTGTTCATGTCCCGCTATTGAGCCTGTTAACCATACTAACAGGATGTCAAACCAAGCGAAAAAAAGTGAACACATTATAAAGTCTTATGAACGTTAATATTCTTGATGAAAATTTCGGTATTTATAAAGTCCGATCCCTTGACACAACTGCATGATGCTTGTCATACCAAGAACTTTTTTGGGAAATGTTGACTCCTAAATTATTCTTCAACAATACCTCCAATATCAGCAAGATAAAATTTTTAACCAGAAAGATGTTAAATATCTACCAGATATCATCCATTATGTAGCAAGGATATATTTTAAGAAAACTTGAATTCAAGTTTAATTTTAATATTTTAGCAGCTTTCCTATCAGGAAATTTTTTTACATTTTATCTTTAAGTTCTGCAAGAACTTAAACTTTTCCAACCAAATAGTCCAAGCACTGAGATAAACGAGTGTACTTTCTTGCCGGAAAAAATATTTTCTACAGTTTGACGGCAGACTTTAATTGCAAAGAGAAATAAATTAATTTAAAATTAACTAAAATATAAATAATTGAACTATTTTTCAGTTATGATTTTGCTTCATAGACAAAAAATGGTTATTTAAAATTATTTCACTTTAAATACATTTTATTCAGAGAATTCGTCAATTTTTACTTCTTAAAAGTTATTTTAAAAATTTATCATTGTAACATTTAATTTAAAAAAAATCAATGTAAAATCAACTATGTTCTACGTTGATTTTGCTTCATGTTTTTTTCTGTGTGTGCTTAATCAACTTTTTATAGGACCAAATTGAGTTTTGTTGAAAATATTTTATAATTTCAGTATGCACTTTTTTCTGGTCACTCATTTTAGTCAAATTAACATATTTTACAAAAAAAAAAAAATCGAATAATATATGGTTTAAGAGCCTTAACAAGAAACGTGTGTTAAGAAATTTTTTGATTTTACTCCTTATTTAAATTATTATTACATTTTTATTTTAATTATTTCTTATTAATAAAAAAATTATATTTATTAAAATTATTATCAATTCCTTTTTCACTTCCGGTTTCTGTAACAATGAAAGATGATCAGTTTTTTAATAATTAACTTGTCCACTTTCCTTTTCTAATTTATTCTGTTAATGAAAAACTTTTTTAATTTAAATTCTTTTTAGTTTAAAGTAAACGGTGTAAAAAGTAAATAAAAAGTTTTCCTTTTTAAACAACTTTCACCTTTAGTTTTCTCTTCTTATTTCCTTATCTTCTTCAAGTTTTTCATTTTCCTTTTGTCCAGAGTAACTTTAACTTTAATACGCGATGAAGTTAATTCATGTAGTGAGACTTGATTACAACAACTACTACTATTATTGCCAACAGGATTCCTAACCTAAAGGTTATCAGTTCAGTTATGTTTTATGTTTACAACTGTATATAAGTATATAAATAAATATAACTATATACATATATAAGTATGTAATCAAATTAAGCGAAATATTAAAAAAATATATTTTTTGAGGGACTCTTAGGATATATTTAGTTGTGTTTGTATGTAAACACATACATAAGTATATAAACTATTTAAGTAAACATTTTAACCTACAATACTTAAATATATAGTTCATATTAATTTATGTTTATATAAATATTTGTGTATGTATGTGTGTATGTATAACATACAAGTTGTTGGGTAATTTTAGGGTCTTATCTTCAATTCAGTTTTATGAATTTTCTTTTCAACATATTTTTGTTGAATAAAAAACACGTATTTGTGTTTACATATGTATATGTATATAAATAACTACTAAATATCCTTTTTCTTTTTTATTGGTTGTGGTATTACGGTTGAGGCAGTAAAAATTGAAATTTATTTTTGCATTTTTAGACAGAGACAGAATGTTCACGAGAGTTAGTGGAATATAATATTTATGGGCCAAAAAGGACTATACAACAACAAAAAACGAAATAAGTGCTATAAGCCCTTAAGAGATTTTAACCAGTCTGGACCCACCTAAAAAATTTCAAATTTAAAGCGGAATCTGAAATAAATAAAACTGAACTAAATGCTGAACTTGAACCTGAACCAGAAACTGAACATAAATCAGAATTAAAATCTGAACTAGAATTTGAACTCGAATCTACACTAGAATCCAACACTAGAATCTGAAATGGAATCTAAACTAGAATTTGAACTAGAATCTGAACTAGAACTCAACCAGAACTTAACTAGAACTGAACTAGAACTTGGATTAAACTGAACTAGAACTGAACTTGACTTGAAACCACAATCTGAGCTATAATTTAAACCAGAACTGTACTTAAAAAGTTTTTGCTCTGTGAAAAAAGTAATATAGTCCACTGTATATTAGTGACCTTTAACTATTTTGAAGTTATTGAATGGTCTCAAGTCTGAGAAAAAAAATTATAAGAAAACTTATAATAAAAGTCAAAGTTTTTCTTTATTGTCTTTTTCCCAGACAGTGTGTGCATAGTTTTTAAAAATTATAATTGGTGGCGTATGATTAATATTAATTTATACGATTTTATTAATATTAAAAGAAAACCACTTAAAATAATTGTAATAAGGAAATTTATTATATTATAAATTAAGACAAAATAGGGGTATGTTTATTTATTTATTTATTTATTTATTTATTTATTTATTTTTTTGAAAATAATTCTTTTAAAGTCAATTTTCTTTAAGAGTTTCTTTTTACACAAAAACTCATAAATTTATTTTACAAAAGAATAAAATAAAACAATTTGTTTTTGACGTTAAAATTGAAAACGTTTTTCGAATGTAAATACTTTGGTGCTCATTTATCCTTTTTCTAAATATGCAACAAATTAAAGAAATTAAATTAAAATATTCTGAGTTATTTATTCATTTCTGACCATATAATATTAGAATAAAATATATTTTTTTTTGCAAAATTTAAACAAAATAAATATTTATTAATTTTTGAAATGTTGGAAAATAAGGAAAATGTTATTGATTTTAAAAAGAAATCTGGGTCAAAAAGGAAATTTTTATTTATTTTGAATGTCATTCAAATCGATTGAAATGCAAAGAAAAACCCTTATCAAACACACTGTAATGTATTGATGTTTGTATTTCAGTAAATATTTGTTAAAATAAATTTGACTTTCAATAATTTCAATAAAATGAGGAGAAAAAAAATGCAAGAAATTTGTTTTATTTTATTTTATCATACAGTTTGTTTTGAAATGATTAAAAGGAAAGAAAAGTGGCTCAAGAGTAGTTTGGATTTTTAATACAAATAAACAGATGTCAAATATAAAAAATACTAAATTTAGAGAAATAATTTCAATTTTTTATATTTCTATTAAGGTGTGAGATCGTAAAGTACGTAACATACACAAAAACCACTTAATTTACAGTTTTCATTTTATTTTTATTGAAATCTGATCGATTGAAATTATTGTCGCAATTTATTAAAAATCCCTCGGAATTTATTACGTCAACTTCAACTTTTTGTAGGACCAAAATGGGTTTTGTGAAAATTATTTAATAACTTTTTTCTTATCATTCACTTTAATTAGATTGATACTAAATGGTAACTTCATCAAAAAAGCAAATAATTCTTTGGTTAAAAGTTTTAATGTAAAACGTGTGTTAAGAATTTTTGAAAATCAGTCTTTTAATTTTCGTAGATATTTTTTTAAGGCTTTTCAGTCTTGCTGGTGTCAACAAATCTAATATTTTAAAAGAATCGATTTCTTATTAAAGAGAATTGTTTCCAAACTAAATGTTTTGATAAAAAATATTAATAAAAAAATCAAATAATAGAATTTTTGAGCTGAGATGTATAAAAATGGAGTTTCAATATTTTTAACAATGTACTCGTGAAGTTATTGTATTTTTTTATTGTAACAGATTTTTTCCTACTTCATATTTGATTGTTTGTTATGGAAGTTTCCTTTAGCAGACATAGAGAAGAAATAACATCCTGAGTAACTTATATTTTGACAATATTTGTTGTCAGCATTTGTTGTTACAGAAAATTTCATCTATAAAAATTGATTAGAAAATATGATAAAAAATACTGTATTTTAAAAAAGAACTGATATCACAAATACAAGTCTAACAAGGGGAATGAAAACTAGAATTAGAAATATTAAAAATCATATCATAGAAAAAAATCTAAAAAAAGTTTTTGAAGTTTGATATTAACAGCAACATTAGCTTGAAAATTATATTATTTTTATTAAATGTTCTTTTATAGGGGCGTATGATTAATATTAATTATATAACATTTTTACAAAATTTCAATATTTTCTTATATAATCGAACGTTTTTGTTCAAGAACGAATTTTTTTATAAAAACTTTAATCCTCAAAACTAAACTATAATAGAAATTATTATAGTTCAGACCTTCAGCAGTAAAATCTTAATAATGTTTTAATATCGCAAAGCTTTGTTTATTAATCCCGAACAATTTTATAATTTTATGTGCAAAAGTTGAAATAAATCAAATGTCTATCAACTCAGCTATTTAATGATTTAAGAGTTATCAATATTTTTATGTAATATACCACTACGACATATGATTAATATTAATTATTTATTATTTTTCATATTCAGTGATAATTTACAAAATAATGAAAAATATAAAAAAAGTTATTTGGCTGACAAGAAAAACACTTTTATGTATATAACATGTATTTATACAGTTAAATAAATATTAATTAATTTATATAAAAAGACTTCCTTGTATGAGTCTGATAAAATTGTACGCTTTATTACAGTTCTTTATTTAAAACTTTAATGCTCCTTAAATATCCTTAATTAAACCCTAAATTTTCCATCTTCAAAATTTCTATTTATAACTTTGTTTCTTATTTTTTAATAATTCAATTATTCGTTTAATTTACTCTTTTACCCAAAATTCATAAACCATTAAATCCTTCTCTTCTTAGAAAACAATTTTAACAATAAAACAATTTCCAATAAATGTTTTCCAAAAACAGGAAAGAAAAACTTTTTAAGAACAAAAAAAAAACTTTTCCTTTAAAGTTTCGTGACAATATTCGATATTTCACATATTTCTTAAATCATTTTTCATGTCACCAACTGTAATATTAAGCAGCTGTATAAAGATTTTCAATTGCAAAATATTTTCTTATCAACCAAAATTGGACACTTTACAATATATATTCCTTTTTCCTTGATATAACGTTCTTTTCTATATTTTATAATAAATATATATAGAAATTTCATCTGAACATTATGAAAAATTGTTATTACTCAAACAAGTGAAAGTTTTGTTTTCTTTCAAAAAAATAGAAGAAAATGTTTAGAAGACAAGAAGAGAAAAGGAAACGAAAATATAAAAGGGAAATGAAAAAATAATCTTGTAAATAAAAGTTTTTATAGATTTCTCTTTTCCGATACATATACATTTTGTGATAAAATATTATAATAATCACACACACATGCACACACACTTTGATGGGTAATCAAAAACTTTAAAAGAAAACCAAAAAATAGTTATGAATGTCATTTAAGGAAAATATCAATATTATACATCCAGAGAATGAGGGGACAATAGAAAATAATTTCCAAAACAAAATGTTTGAAAAAATAAAAAATAAGAATGCTACATTCGGCTGTGTCGAATTTTTAATTCCCTTCACCACAACAACCACTTTATGTTATACATATACAAAAAATTTTCTTAAATATAACGCGGAACACTGGCTACAACTTTTTTGCCATTGAACCGATTTTGATAATTTTTGGAATGGTTATAAAGTACATACAGCTTAATATTATGGCAAAATTTTATTCTCGTCTCTTGATTTAAAATTCTACGAAACCTTTTTGCTTGAATTTAGAGGTTGCATCAGATATTTGTATATATATTATTTAATATATTGAACCGATTTTAGTGATTGTAAATAAGAAACTTCTCAGACTATAGCAAATACTCAATCCAAATAGACGGACATATCTAAATCGTCTCAGATTTTGATACGATGCTTAAATATGTATCAGTATGAGATATGAAATGATTCCTTCTTAGCATTACAAACGAAATGACAAAGTTAATATACCCACTTATGGTGGTGGAGGGTATAAAAATAGGAAAAACTTAAATATTTTCTAAAACAACAAAAAACTAGAAAAATCTAAAAAGAAAGCTAAAATGATTGGATTAAATTGATAGGGAGTAGATTATCAGATAAAAAATATATAAACAAACTGTTTACATAAATAATTCCCTTTACTCTCTAAGGCAAGCAACACTTGTTATTTAAGCACGCACTCATTCATAAACATACTTTTATAAAGGCACACATATAGGAAAATAAACCTTATTACAGGAACATGAATTAAATGACAGAAATAAAATACTTTTTTTTTGTTAAAAACAACTAAGAATTGGGCTGTGCCGAATCTTAAATATCCTCCACCGGTAACATTGTCCGCTTACTACCAAGAAACTTATTCTTTCATCAGCTTAAACGCCTCTTGCGGAAAAGGGCCTTATTAAAACTACAATAATGGTATATAGGTATTGGTACCGAGATAAGGATTTCAATGGCCCATTTTATTAAAAAAAAACTATTACAGAAAAAATATTTCTACATGAGAAGCAATATTCAAGAATTAGATACGTATATTGAAAACAACAATCTAGTTGTCTGAATTTCGATGGAATTGCTTTGTACTTAGGGATCTTGTAAGCCTAAAACTAATCTCCGGTAAGCGAGATTATAAAGAAGCAATAACCAAATATGGCTCTATAATTGCCAAATCAGTTTCAAATATTAAAAGACAGTTAAAAAATGGATCAAACTTAAAACCATTTTCGGGGAAGAGGGGGGGGGGAGGTGTTGTTATTTGGGAGATATAGCAAAAATATTTACTGATATTGGTTAGATTACTAACATTCTAATATTCCACACATATACAAAATAATTGACCCGAATTTCAATACAACTGATCATTATTTACCAGTTTTATAAGCTCAAAATTCCGGGAAGAAGCCTTATTTGGGACTTGCACAAAATAAAATACATTTTTCAAATTAATAGCATTAGAGCCAAAGAAAATTTATTGTGCCGAATTTCAAGGGAATTGATCTTTATTTAAGTGTCTTATAAGCTCAATCCAGTTTTCCGCGAAGAGGAAAAATACGGACCGATATAAATAAAATTTATAAGACATATTCAGGACATTTGGCATATATATAGTGCAAAATTTTTAATGTAATGTTGAGTTTTATTAGCTATAAACCACATTCCGGGAAGGAATAATAAAGGAAGGAATAGTAAATAATGACCCCAGCAGAATCTAGTTTCTTTGGGTTTGTTATTTTATCAAAATAAATATACGGCAAATTATAGAAAATTATATTAAAAGTTACAAACTATATAGCACACACAGATTTTGGGATGTATCAAAATTTTGCATATATCAGTTGATCCGGTTTTGATGACTTTTTTTTTTTTGCACAATGTTGAAACATATGTAACTGTTGCTAAATACATTGGAAAAAAATGGAAAATATCTTTTTAGGAATTTTGAGGTTGTCTCAGATATCTGTCTATAACTCTTCTGCCAATGGACCACTATAGCTGATTTTAAATAGAAAACTGCTTTGAACATCGCACAATTTTTCTACTGAATTCGAATAATTATTTTGAGAATGTTTTCAACAGACTGACTGATGCCAGAATATATATACTTTAGCTCTCAGGTGATTCCTTCTTGGCGTTACACACGAAATGACAAAGTAAATATATCCTCATCACCACTTGTGGGGGTGGAGGGCATAAAAACAACAAGAATAAAACACATATCAAAAATAACATGTAGGAAAAAAAGGATTCAAGTTTCCTTTCTTTCCTTTTGTTTTGTTATGTTCAAAGGAAAACAATTGCGACCTAGAAATTTTTCGTTCATGGTTTTCTAAACATGAAATATTTTTGCCAGTAGAAGTTTCAGGATATCAGAATCAGTTACCAGTATGTGTAATTGTCAATAAATATTTGTTTTCAATTTTGTTTACTTTAACAATTTTATTCTCGTTCTCTTTTTAAACTTTAAAGTCATCTCTTTGTTGTTATTGTTAAATCATACAAAATAATTGATTGTAATTTGTTATTTTTTCTTTCTGCAATCAAACTTATTTTACAAAAACAAAATTTTTTTTAAATTTTTCTTCCGTTTTGTTATTTCATTTTCTTTGTATTAAGTTAAGCCAAAATAAACGAATTTTGAAAACAGTTATATTGAGAAATGAAAGAATAGAAAATAATCGTGTTGTTTATTTCTTTATGAATTTTACGAAAAGAATTGAAAAAGTGCCAAGAAAATTTTGAATAAAATTATTTATTTCGTAATAAATTTGTTTATATGGGAAAATTTATATAAAAATTTTTTAATAATTATTTGAAATATTTATAATTTTGAAATTATGATGTTTATAAAAACATAATAATTAGAAAAATGACAATTGAAAAAATCTATTGTCAAAGCAACATTTGTGTTTATTAGATAAATTTCCTTTAATTTTTTATGACAATTTTTTATGAAGGTTTATTAATTAGTGATTTTATAAAAAATGTAATATAAAATTAAAAAAAAGCTCTCTCAAATAATTCCAATTAGCGGGAAAAATTGGGTATCAATAAAATGATTTATATACAATTCATTTCCGATTTTTTCTTTTAGGTAACGTTTAGGCAGACATTAGTATTGTCCTAAACATATGATTTAAAAAGATTATAAGAAATTTAAATTTGCTTTAAATGGGGGGTTCCTCTATCCCTGTTCCTGCCAGTTCAACGTTTGTCCATTAAAACATTTCCTTGAGAAAGTAGATGGAACCAAATTTGAGAATTCTCACTGTTAAAGTTCTTTAGATATTTGATAACCAAATTTGCTGGTGATTCTCCTCCTCCTAATCTTATCCATCCTATGTTTTTTCCGATAAAATAGATCCTTGAAAAAGAGTTGGGACCAAATTTGAAAACTCTCGCTGTTAAAGTTCTTTAGATATTCGATAGTCAATATTTACTCTGTATAGGGGATACCCTCCCCCTGGTCGGTCGAAATTTGTTATAGTATATATTACTTTGGGTATATTTAAATCATTCCATGAAAATTTCATCAAAAGTGGTCCAGTCATTTTAGAATCTACACGTTACATACATATTTGTATCAAAATTTTGGTAATTTGTTAAATTTAATTCTTCTAAGTTTTATATTTCACAACCGTTTATTGTAATACAATCAGCTTGAGTTAGGCTCTCATGGAGTTATAGATCTTTTGTAAAACATTCAAAGTTATAAGTAGTTTAATATTTAATTTCAGATCATTTCCACTCTGACGTATAATTGATATTAATTTTGAGTAATTTTAAAAAATTTATATTTTTATACCCTTCACCACCATAAGTGAAGATGAGTGTTTTAAATTTATCATTTCGTTTGTATGGCGAAGATAGAATGCAGCTAAGGCCCTTAAAGTATATACATATATATTCTAACCTCAAGTCAAAATCAAAGTTGTTTTGGCTAAGTTCTTTGTCATTCCTTTTGTTTGTTGTCTAAGTATTGTTTATTATCCTAGAAAGTTTTCTTAAGTAAAATCGGTTCAGTATATTAAAAGATACAATCCAATATGTGAGGCAACCTCCTAAAACTTAAAATTGTAAAACGTTAAACCTTTAAAATAGAATAAGGGCAAGGAGGAGGGGTATTCCCCATCTAACGAAACATTCAATATGACATATCTCTTTAACTAATATTGGAAATCTCAGGAAATGTGGCTCATAAAATAGTGCTAAGACAACACATTGTTGTATACTGTAAAATGTTTGGATATGGCACCCACTAACAAATGAAGCTTTCAAAATTGCACATCTAAAACATATAAAAGACTATCAAAGCTTTCGGTGTGGAAGGCGATAGTAGTTTCGCTTTACAAACCAAAATTTAAATATAGTTTATGTCTAAAACTTTTTATGATATTTGATACAAGGATAAAGAATAATAGTAATAATATTAATAGTTACATTAATTTTAATATGGTGCACTGGCGAGTGGTATTTCGCATCTTCAGAAGAAAGGTTGAGGCAGAATTGTGCCCTCAGTTCATCTAGTTTTACTTTACACATACATCCGTTAATATTCCCTTGTAAAACAAAAAAAAAAAAATTAAGGTCAGAAAAAAGCTATTATCGGTGATCAAATGATGCCACCTTTTTAGAAAAAAATCAAAAAAATCGAATTTATATTTTCAAACTTCAATTCAAATTAATACAACTTTTGATGATTCAAAATTAAAGAATTTTATAAAGAATCTGACACATATTTTAAACAAATGTAAGGAACTATATTAAGCCCACTAACTTAAAGCTATAAAAAAAGAAGAGAGTGAATTGGGATCAAAAATGAATTTCAAATTTTATATCTTTAAAACTTTAAAGATAACTTAAAAATATAACACATTTCTATAGATATTTAATTTATAAATGTGGCTAAGTTTGAAAGTTCACCAACTCCGTCTCTAACGAGATAGAGACCTCTAAACTTCCACGCCAACTCAAAGCCTCCTGCGTTTCTAATCGTGTGAAATTTTTATTTTAAAAAATCGATTTAGACACACGGTGACACGATGAAATATGGTACTTTCAATCTGTACATTTCACCTACATACATTTGTATGTGTAAGTATGTACACACATACATTACATTCTTTA
>PYHX02000467.1:104324319-104391681 GCA_004302925.2 Cochliomyia hominivorax
AACAATAAAATGCTTGTCATAGTTAAGGGCATTTAAGACATTATTGCTGCTGTTGCTGCTGCTATTGCTAGGGATGTTGTTGTTGCTACTACTGATGTCTAGTTGGTTGGTGGCCCATAAGGGGAGTAAATAGAAATATTATTGGTATTTTTATAGCTCAAATATTAAAGGCGATAATACTCATACCAATACATACAGCACACATACAAAAAAAACAAACACATTCAATAAACAGTAAATGAAGTTGAAAAAGGGTCTACCAAAAACAATATTGTGAAAAGAACAAAATCATTTTATTTACGAAAATTCAATATCAAGGCAAATACTTAGACTAAGTTCTTACAACTATTGATATTAATATTTGTAATATGATTGTAACTGTATGTATGTGTGTATGTAATTGTGTGTTTGGATATTGAAAATTTCTTCATTTGAAAATCTTCTACATAAATGTAGACATAGAAAATCTTATACATACTTATCAGACAACATGCACTCATGTTTAAATATGTTTAGAGTGGATGTATGTGAGCGATACTATATTGCACAGTGGGACTGAGAAATAATTCTGCCATAATATATGGATTATTAAGTGTATAAAGTTGATCCCAGGTTATGAAAAAGCTCGAAGTCACAATTCCGGATTTATTTTTTCTAAAGATCGTTCATGAAGATTAAAAATTCTTTGTTTTTAAATTGTTATCATAACTTTTCTTTATGCTCGAAATATAAGAAATAGTCCTTTCTCAACTTAACTCAATAAATTTTTAGCGAGTTATTCATATTTTTATACACCTTTTGGATTTGCTTTTTGCATCAACTCTTTTTCGAAGAGCGATTTAAAAATAAACATCTTTTCCACATTAAAATTCAACTTCTAATATGAAAACAAATAAAAATGATTCGAAGCCTGTATTCTGGTTTAATAGGTAACTCTTTAGGTGCTTAAAAAAAGGTTGAAGATAATAAAAGATAAATTTCAAAATATAACTTTCATATTTTCAGAATTTATTTCGGTTCAAAATTGAAGAAGGAAAAATGAAGAATTTTTTTTTTTAAATTTTCTGAGCCATTGTGCATTGATAGATTTTGAAAATTTGAACCAAACTCCAATGTATTTTACCTTAAAATTCCTACACCATTTAAGAAAGTATAAAAGAGGAAATTAAAACAAAGGATATAGCTTTTGAACATGAAACTTTAGTTAAAAAATACCTGAATAAAAATCTTTAAAATGTCAAAAATAAGAAAATAATAAAATAATAAATAAATATATATATATATATAATATTAATATATATATATATATATTATATATAATATATTATATATATATATATATATATTATATTATTATATATTATATATATATATTAATATATTATATTATTATATATATATATATATTATATATATATATATTATATATATATATATATATATATATATATATATATATATATATCATCCACAGAATATATTTTAAAAAAATTGAGTTCAATTTAAATTTTAAAATTTTTAGCAGCTTTCTTATCAGGACATTTTTTTACTTTGTATCTCTTAAACCTACAAGAGCTTAAACTTTTCCAATCAAATAGTCCAAGCACTGAGATAATGAGTGTACTTTCTTGCCGGAAAAAAATATTTTCTACAGTTTGACGGCAGACTTTAATTGCACACAGAAAAAATTAATTTAAAATTAACTAAAATATAAATAATTGAACTAGTTTTCAGTTATGATTTTGCTTATTTCAATTTAAATACATTTTATTGAGAATATTCGTGAATTTTTACTACTTGAAATTTTAGTACTTAAAAGTTATTTTAAAAATTTATCAATGTAACATTTAATTTAAAAAAAATCAATGTAAAATCAACTATGTTCTACGTTGATTTTGCTTCATGTTTTTTTCTGTGTGTGCTTGATCAACTTTTTATTGGACCAAATTGAGTTTTGTTGAAATATTTTATAATTTCAGTATGCACTTTTTTCTGGTCACTCATTTTAGTCAAATTAACATATTTTACAAAAAAAAATCGAATAATATATGGTTTAAGAGCCTTAACAAGAAACGTGTGTTAAGAATTTTTTGATTTCACTCCTTATTTAAATTATTATTTCAATTTTTATTTAATTATTACTTATTAATAAAAAAATTATATTTATTAAAATTATTATCAATTCCTTTTTCACTTCCGGTTTCTATAACAATGAAAGATGATCTGTTTTTTAATAATTAACTTGTCCACTTTCCTTTTCTAATTTATTCTGTTAATGAAAAACTGTTTTTAATTTAAATTCTTTTTAGTTTAAAGTAAACGGTGTAAAAAGTAAATAAAAAGTTTTCCTTTTTAAACAACTTTCACCTTTAGTTTTCTCTTCTTATTTCCTTATCTTCTTCAAGTTTTTCATTTTTCTCTTGTCCAGAGTAACTTTAACTTTAATACGCGATGAAGTTAATTCATGTAGTGAGACTTGATTACAACAACTACTACTATTATTGCCAACAGGATTCCTAACCTAAAGGTTATCAGTTCAGTTATGTTTTATGTTACAACTGTATATAAGTATATAAATAAATTTAACTATATACATATATAAGTATGTAATCAAATTAAGCGAAATATTAAAAGAAATATTTTTTGAGGGACTCTTAGGATATATTTAGTTGTGTTTGTATGTAAACATATATATAAGTATATAAACTATTTAAGTAAATATTTTAACCTACAATACTTAAATATATAGTTCATATTAATTTATGTTTATATAAATATTTGTGTATGTATGTGTGTATGTATAACATACAAGTTGTTGGGTAATTTTAGGGTCTTATCTTCAATTTAGTTTTATGAATTTTCTTTTCAACATATTTTTGTTGAATAAAAAACACGTATTTGTGTTTACATATGTATATGTATGTAAATAACTGCTAAATATCCTTTTTCTTTTTTATTGGTAGTGGTATTTCGGTTGAGGCAGTAAAAAATGAAATTTATTTTAAAACGAAACAAGTGCTTTAAGCCCTTAAGACATTTTAATCAGTCTGGACCCACCTAAAAAAATTTCAAAATTTAAAGTGGAATCTGAAATAAATAAAAACTGAACTAAATGCTGAACTTGAACCTGAACCAGAAACTGAACATAAATCAGAATTAAAATCTGAACTAGAATCCACACTAGAATCTGAAATAGAATCTACTGGAATCTGAAATGGAATCTAAACTAGAATTTGAACTAGAATCTGAACTAGAACTCAACCAGAACTTAACTAGAACTGAACTAGAACTTGGATTAAACTGAACTAGAACTAAACTAGACTTGAAACCACAATCTGAGCTATAATTTAAACCAGAACTGTACTTAAAAAGTTTTTGCGCTGTGAAAAAAGTAATATAGTTCACTGTATATTAGTGACCTTCAACTATTTTGAAGTTATTGAATGGTCTCAAGTCTGAGAAAAAAATTATAAGAAAACTTATAATAAAAGTCAAAGTTTTTCTTTATTGTCTTTTTCCCAGACAGTGTGTACATAGTTTTTAAAAATTATAATTGGTGGCGTATGATTAATATTAATTTAATACGATTTTATTAATATTAAAAGAAAACCACTTAAAATAATTGTAATAATGAAATTTATTATATTATAAATTAAGACAAATAGGGGTATGTTTATTTATTTATTTATTTATTTATTTATTTATTTATTTATTAATTTATTTACTAATTTTTTGCAAATAATTCTTTTAAAGTCAATTTTCTTTAAGAGTTTCTTTTTACCAAAAACTCAAAATTTTTTTACAAAAGAAAAAATAAAACAATTTGTTTTTGACGTTAAATTGAAAACGTTTTTCGAATGTAAATACTTTCGTGCTCATTTATCCTTTTTCTAAATATGCAACAAAGTAAAGAAATTAAATTAAAATATTCTGAGTTATTTATTTATTTCTGACCATATAATATTGGAATAAAATATATTTTTTTTTGTAAAATTTAAACAAAATAAATATTTATTAATTTTTGAAATGTTAGAAAATAAGAAAAATATTATTGATTGTAAAAAGAAATCTGGGTCAAAAAGGAAATTTTTATTTATTTTGAATGTCATTCAAATCGATTGAAATAGAAAGAAAAACCCTTATCAAACACACTGTAACATATTGATGTTTGTATTTCAGTAAATATTTGTTAAAATAAATTTGACTTTCAATAATTTCAATAAATGAGGAGAAAAAAATGCAAGAAATTTGTTTTATTTTATTTTATCATACAGTTTGTTTTGAAATGATTAAAAGGAAAGAAAAGTGGCTCAACAGTAGTTTGGATTTTAATACAAATAAACAGATGTCAAATATAAAAATACTAAATTTAGAGAAATAATTTCAATTTTTATATTTCTATTAAGGTGTGAGATCGTAAAGTACGTAACATACACAAAAACCACTTAATTTACAGTTTTCATTTTATTTTTATTGAAATCTGATCGATTGAAATTATTGTCGCAATTTATTAAAAATCCCTCGGAATTTATTACGTCAACTTCAACTTTTTGTAGGACCAAAATGGGTTTTGTGAAAATTATTTAATAACTTTTTTCTTATCATTCACTTTAATTAGATTGATACTAAATGGTAACTTCATCAAAAAAGCAAATAATTCTTTGGTTAAAAGTTTTAATGTAAAACGTGTGTTAAAAATTTTTGAAAATCAGTCTTTTAATTTTCGTAGATATTTTTTTAAGGCTTTTCAGTCTTGCTGGTGTCAACAAATCTAATATTTTAAAAGAATCGATTTCTTATTAAAGATAATTGTTTACAAACTAAATGTTTTGATAAAAATATTAATAAAAAATAAAATAAAAGAATTTTTGAGCTGAGATGTATAAAAATGGAGTTTCAATATTTTAACAATGTACTCGTGAAGTTATTGTATTTTTTTATTGTAACAGATTTTTTCCTACTTCATATTTGATTGTTTGTTATGGAAGTTTCCTTTAGCAGACATAAAGAAGAAATAACATCCTGAGTAACTTATATTTTGACAATATTTGTTGTCAGCATTTGTTGTTACAGAAAATTTCATCTATAAAAATTGATTAGAAAATATGATAAAAAATACTGTATTTTAAAAAAGAACTGATATCACAAATACAAGTCTAACAAGGGGAATGAAAACTAGAATTAGAAATATTAAAAATCATATCATAGAAAAAAATCTAAAAAAAGTTTTTGAAGTTTGATATTAACAGCAACATTAGCTTGAAAATTATATTATTTTTATTAAATGTTCTTTTATAGGGGCGTATGATTAATATTAATTATATAACATTTTTACAAAATTTTCAATATTTTCTTATATAATCGAACGTTTCTGTTCAGAAATGATTTTTTTTATTAAAACTTTAATCCGCAATATTTCAGACCTTCAGCAGTAAAATCTTAATAATGTTTTAATATCGCAAAGCTTTGTCGATTAATCCCAAAAGTTTGCTAGAAATTAATGCAGCAGTTTTGTTTCTTAACAACTTTTGAATATTTAAAATAAAATATTTTAATGAAATTTTTTCATCTTGATTTCCAATTAGTTTAGCACATGTTCTCAAAAACGGGTGACGGGGTAGACCTTTTTCTTTTCTTTTTCTCTAGATTCTATTTTTTAACTGCATTAAAAGAAATACTGTATCCACTTCAATTGAATTATAATTAATTTTCTAAGAATTCCATCTTGGCGTATGATTAATATTAATTATGATCTATTTTTTTAATTACAAAGTGCAGCGATCTTCCTTAATGATAATGACAAAGATCGAGTTTATATTTACCATCATGCGAAGTATTGAAAAGAAAGAAGTACCTCAAAAGAGTTATTTGGCTGACAAGAAATACACTTTAATATGTATTTATACAGTTAAATAAATATTAATTAATTTATATAAAAAAGACTTTTAAAAATCCTTTATTTAAAACTTTAATGCTCCTTAAATATCCTTAATTAAACCCTAAATTTCCCATCTTCAAAATTTCTATTTATAACTTTGTTTCTTATTTTTTAATAATTAAATTATTCGTTTAATTTACTCTCTTACTCAAAATTCGTAAACCATTAAACTCCTTCTCTTCTTAGAAAACAATTTTAACAATAAAACAATTTCCAATAAATGTTTTCCTAAAACAAGAAAAGAAAAACTTTTTGAACAAAACAAAAAAAAAAAAAAACTTTTCCTTTAAAGTTTCGTGACAATATTCGATATTTCACATATTTCTTAAATCATTTTTCATGTCACCAACTGTAATATTAAGCAGCTGTATTAAGATTTTCAATTGCAAAATATTTTCTTATCAACCAAAATTGGACACTTTACAATATATATTCCTTTTTCCTTGATATAACGTTCTTTTCTATATTTTATAATAAATATATATAGAAATTTTATCTGAACATTATGAAAATTGTTATTACTCCAACAAGTGAAAGTTTTGTTTTCTTTCAAAAAATATAAGAAAAAGTTTAGAAGACAAGGAGAGAAAAGGAAACGAAAATATAAAAGGGAAATGAAAAAATAATCTTGTAAATAAAAGTTTTTATAGATTTCTCTTTTCCGATACATATACATTTTGTGATAAAATATTATAATAATCACACACACATACACACACACTTTGATGGGTAATCAAAAACTTTAAAAGAAAACCAAAAATAGTTATGAATGTCATTTAAGGAAAATATCAATATTATACATCCAGAGAATGAGGGGACAATAGAAAATAATTTCCAAAACAAAATGTTTAAAAAAATAAAAAATAAGAATGCTATAATCGACTGTGCCGAATTTTCAATACCCTTCACCACAAATGCGCGTGAAGTAACTACATTATGTTATAAATATATAAAAAATTTTCTTAAATATATCATGGAACACTTAATGAGTCATAAAATTAGTTATACTTTTGGCTACAACTTTTTTGCCATTGAACCGATTTTGATAATTTTTGGAATGGTTATAAAGTACATACAGCTTAATATTATATCATTTAATATATTCAACCGATTTTGGTAATTGTAAATAGGAAACTTCTCAGACTATAGCAAATACTCAATCCAAATAGACGGACATATCTAAATCGACTAAGATTTTGATACGATGCTTAAATATGTATCAGTATGAGATATGAAATGATTTCTTCTTAGCATTACATACGAAATGACAAAGTTAATATACCCACTTATGGTGGTGGAGGGTATAAAAATAGGAAAAACTTAAATATTTTCTTAAACAACAAAAAACTAGAAAAAATCTAAAAAGGAAGCTAAATGATTTGATTAAATTGATAGAGAGTAGATTACCAGATAAAAAATATATAAACAAACTGTTTACATAAATAATTCCCTTTACTCTCTAAGGAAAGCAACACTTGTTATTTAAGCACGCACTCATAGATAAACATATTTTTATAAAGGCACACATATAGGAAAATAAAACTTATGAATTAAATGACAGAAATAAATTACTTTTTTTCGTTAAAAACAAGTAAGAATTGGACTGTGCCGAATCTTAAATATCCTCCACCGGTAACATTGTGCGCTAAAGAACACCGGTTGCGGAAAAGAAAAATATTTCTACATGAAAGTCAATATTCAGGAAATTAGATACGTATATTGAAAAGAACAATCTTTATACTTAGGGACCTTGTAAGCCTAAAACACCTCTCTGACAAGCGGGATTATAAAGAAGCAATAACCAAATATGGCTCTATAATTGCCAAATCAGTTTCAAATTTAAACGACAATTTAAAAAATTGATCAAATGTAAAAATATTTTCTGGAACGGAGCGTTATTCGGGAGCTATTGCAAAATATTTACCGATATTGGTTAGATTACTAACATTCTAATATTCTACACAGTTAAAAAATAATTGACCCGAATTTCAATAGAACTGATCATTATTTACTAGTTTTATAAGCTCAAAACTCTGGCAGGGGGCCTTATTTGGGAGCTGCAACAGAAATAAAATAAATGTTTCAAATTAATAGCATTAGAGACAATAAGAAAATTTATTGTGCCGAATTTCAAGGGAATTGATCTTTATTTAAGTGTTTTATAAGCTCAATCCAGTTTTCCGGGAAGAGGCAAAATACGGACCGATATAAATAAAATTTATAACACATATTTAGGACATTTGGCATATATATAGTGCAAAATTTTAATGTAATGTTGATTTTTATCAGTTATAAACCACATTCCGGGAAGGGGCTTTATATGGGCACTGGGGCAAATAATGACACCAGCAGAATCTAGTTTGTTATTTTATCAAAATAAATAAATGCAAATTATAGAAAATTATATTAAAAGTTACAAACTATATAGCACACACAGATTTTGGGATGTATCAAAATTTTGCATATATCAGTTGATCCGGTTTTGATGGTCTTTTTTGCACAATATTGAAACATATGTAACTGTTGCTAAATACTTTGAAAAAAATGGAAAAAATATTTTTAGGAATTTTGAGGTTGCCTCAGATATCTGTCTATAACTCTTCTGCCAATGGACCACTATAGCTGATTTTAAATGGGAAACTGCTTTGAAAATTGCACAATTATTATACTGAATTCGAATAATTATTCTGAGAATGTTTTCAACAGACTGACTGATGCAACAATATATATACTTTAGCTCTCAGGTGATTCCTTCTTGGCGTTACACACGGAATGACAAAGTAAATATATCCTCATCACCACTTGTGGGGGTGGAGAGCATAAAAACAACAAGAATAAAACACATATCAAAAATAACATCTAGGAAAAAAGGATTCAAGTTTCCTTTTCTTTCCTTTTGTTTTGTTATGTTCAAAGGAAAACAATTGCGACCTAGAAATTTTTCGTTCATGGTTTTCTAAACATGAAATATTTTTGCCAGTAGGAGTTTCAGTATATCAGAATCAGTTACCAGTATGTGTAATTGTCAATAAATATTTGTTTTTCAATTTTGTTTACTTTAACAATTTTATTCTCGTTCTCTTTTTAAACTTTAAAGTCATCTCTTTGTTGTTGTTATTGTTATTGTTAAATCATACAAAATAATTGATTGTAATTTGTTATTTTTTCTTTCTGCAATCAAACTTATTTTACAAAAACAACATTTTTTTTAATTTTTCTTCCGTTTTTGTTATTTCATTTTCTTTGTATTAAGTTAAGCCAAAATAAATGAATTTTGAAAACAGTTATATTGAGAAAGAAAGAATAGGAAAATAATCATATTGTTTATTTCTTTATGAATTTTGCGAAAAGAATTGAAAATGTGCCAAGAAAATTTTTGAATAAAATTAATTATTTATTTTCGCAATAAATTTGTTTATATGGGAAAATTTTGTTATATAAATATTTTTATTATTTGAAATATTTGAAATTTTGTAATTACGATGTTTATAAAAACATAATAATTAGAAAAATAACAATTGAAAAAAACTATTGTCAAAGCAACATTTGTGTTTATTAGATAAATTTCCTTTAATTTTTTATGACAATTTTTATGAAGGTCCATTAATTAGTGATTTTATAAAAATTTAATATAAAATTAAAAAAGAAAAACTGCCACAAAACATTGGCATCAATTGAATGAGATATAAATAATTCATTTTCGATTTCGATGATATATTATGACCAGCAGACCTGGCAAACATTAGTGTTGTATTAACATACGATTTCTTGAGAAAATAGATGGGACCAAATTGAAGCACTCGCGCTTTTATAATTCTTTAGATATTTGATAATCAATTTTTACATTGTATGGAGATACCCTTCCCCTAGACTTATTCGTCCTTTATTTTGTCCTTGAAAAGGTGTTCAGACCAAATTTGAAAACTTTCGCAGTTAAAGTTCTTTAGATATTCGATAGTCAATATTTACTCTGTATAGGGGATACCCCTCCCCCTGGTCCGGTCGAAATTTGTTATAGTCTATATTACTTTTGAGTATATTTAAATCATTCTATGAAAATTTCATTAAAAGTAGCCCACTCATATTAGAATCTACACGTTACATGCATACTTTTATCAAAATTTTGGTAATTTGTTCAATTTAATTCTTCTAAGTTTTATATTTCACATCCGTCTATTGTAATACAATCAGTTTGAGTTAGACTCTCATGGACTTATAGATCTATTATAAAACATTCAAAAGCTATAAGTAGTTAAATATTTAATTTCAGGTGAATTCCACTTGGACGTATAATTGATATTAATTTTGTGTAAATTTAAAAATTTATATTTTTATATTATATTCACCACCATAAGTGAAGATGAGTGTTTTTAAATTTATCATTCCGTTTGCATGGCGAAGAAAAAATCAGCTAAAGCCCCTCATAGTATATACATTTATATTCTAACCTCAAGTCAAAATCAGAGTTATTTTGCCCAAGTTCTTTGTCATTCCTTTTGTTTTTGTCTAAGTTTGTTTATTATCCTAGAAAGTTTTCTTAAGTAAAATCGGTTCAGTATATTAAAAGATACAATCCAATATGTGAGGCAACCTCCTAAAACTTAAAAATTGTAAAACGTTAAACACTTTAAAATAGAATAAGGCAAGGAGGAGGGTATTCCCCATCTAACGAAACATTCAATATGACATATCTCTTTAACTAATATTGGAAATCTCAGGAAATGTGGCTCATAAATAGTGCTAAGACAAACACATGTTGTATACTGTTTAAATGTTTGGATATGGCACCCACTAACAAATGAAGCTTTCAAAATTGCACATCTAAAACATATAAAAGACTATCAAAGCTTTCGGTTTGTGGAAGGCGATAGTAGTTTCGCTTTACAAACCAATTAAATATAGTTTATGTCTAAAACTTTTTTATGATATTTGATACAAGGATAAAGAAATAATAGTATAAATTAATAGTTACATAATTTTAATATGGTGCACTGGCGAGTGGCTTCAGAAGAAGGTTGAGGCAGAATTGTGCCCTCTGTTCATCTAGTTTTACTTTACATATATAACCGTTAATATTCCCTTGTAAAACAAAAAAAATTTAAATGTCAGAAAAAAGCTTTTATCGGTGAACAAATGATGCCACCTTTCTAAAAAAATCGAATTTATATTTCAAAATTTCAAATTCAAATTAATACAACTTTTTGATGGATTCAAAAATTAAAGAATTTTTTAAAGAATCTGACACATATTTTAAACAAATGTAAGGAACTATATTAAGCCCGCTAACTTAAAGCTATAAAAAAGAAGAGAGTGAATTGGGATCAAAAATGAATTTCAAATTTAATATCTCTAAAACTTTTAAAGATAACTTACAAATGTAACACATTTCTATAGATATTTAATTTATAAATGTGGCTAAGTTTGAAGGTTTACCAACTCCGTCTCTAACGAGATAGAGACTTCTACACCTCCACAGCAACCTCTTCGTTTCTAATCGTGTGAAATTTTTATTAAAAAAATCGATTTAGACACACGGTAACACGATGAAATATGGTACTTTCAATCTGTACATTTCACCTACATACATTTGTATATGTAAGTATATACACACATACATTACATTCTTTACAGAGGGAAAAAAATAAAAGTACTCGATAAATATTTGAAATATTTGTATTCAATCAACGTTCAATTTCAACAGCGATGACAAACAAATGAAGACAATGAAACGAACAAATAGAATATTAAAGTTAAAAGAACAATATTTAAACTAAATAAAAAATAAAAAAAACAAAACACAACAATAGAAAAATAATAATAATAAAACTTGACAGACCATCAAGTGAGCAAGGTTATGGTTTACAAATTTATAAATAGAAAAATAGAAAATATAGAGAACAGAGAACAGAGAATTCATAGAAATTTACACAGTAACTATTTTAATAGTTAACAGCCCTGAAATATATACATATTTTATTTAAATGTATATGTGTGTAAATGTTATTTATATCATGTATTAGTATTTGTTAAACTAAATTTTAATATTCATTTTATTGACGTCTTTTGCCATTTTAAGAATTTGCTTATGGAAACAATTTCGGGAATATTAACTTTGTCATTACGTGTGCAACGCTAAGAAGGAATCATTTCAGACCTAATAAGGTATATATACATTCTTACATCAAATTAAAATCTGAGACGATTTAGCTATGTCCTCCTGTCTGTCTGTCAGCCTGCACACTCACATCCTCAATATTTGACAGAGCTACATGAAATTCGATTTGATTATTCGCTATAGTCCTGCGAAGTTTCCTGTTAAAAACCAGCAAAATCGATTCAGTTGATTAAAAGATATAGACCGATATCTGAGGCAAACTCTAAGTTCAAGCAAAATAATTTCGCAAAATTGTCAATTATAAATCGACAAATTAGAATGACATTTAGGCATAACATTATGTTTACTTCATTTTCATTCCCAAAATGTATCAAAATCGGTTCAGTAGAGAAAACTAATTTTATGACTCATTAAGTGTTCTGTGTTATACATAAGAAAAACTTTCATATATTGTATACGTCTGTGTGTCTGTGTACGAAACATAACATATCAACTGCACATGTATTTGTGCTGGAGGGTATTGAAGATTTGGCATATAATATTCTTACTTGGTTTTTATTATTAAAAATAAAAAGCTGCGCCAGCTGATGACAGTTGTTAGTTTGTCTCTTGTATCTCTGATTTCTTAGGAAAAAATAAAAACAGAACAAAAGAAAAAATAATAAACAAACACATGAATATGCATGTCAATTTTGATATCTATATAAGTTTGTTTTAAGAGTTTATTATAATTTTGTTCTTTATTTCTCTGCATTTGTGTCTTTTTCTTTCTTATTCTTTTTCTTTTTTCTTTGGTGCCATTTAAAATGTTGATGTTCACTGAACAGGAAAAAGTAAATAATACGAAACAAAATTAACAACTCAAGTTAAAAAGGAACTTCACGGCATTAGAACATGCAATCAGAGTAAAGTAAATAATAAAAACAACAAAAAAGGATAGAAAACAGATAATCAGCTAAATGTAAAAGGATATCAATATGAAATCTAAATGGGGAAGTGCTCCTTTTCTAAGTTTAACCCAAATTAAAAGTGAAAGTTTCAGAAAAAGGAAAAATTGAAGAAATTAAAGTATGGGATCCACATTCGATTGAAAGTGAAATTTAAATACAGTTTCTTTAAGAGATATATTGGTTTGAAATCAAATCCTTGAAAATAGGAAGTTTATGTCCCACAATAGAATAGTTTAGTAACGGATGAGAGATTCTCAAGAATAACAATACGAGCAGAGAGCAGTTATAGTCTGTTAAGATAAAATTCCAGAATATTTTGCAAGTATCAAATAAAGTTTTAATAATGAAGAAAATGTCCGTTATAATGAGATGAAGAAGTGTTACAGTTGTTTGAAATTAAGAGTCAATTCAATTATTCACGAAATATTCGAAATGCAATTTTACCATTTTAGGAAAAGGCCTGAATAATATCTACACACTGATCAATTTTTTTAGGCTTGTAATATGATAGAACGGATATGATATGTTTCCAAACTCCGACTTGTTCTATGTCTTCATCTGTATCTTTTGTCTTTTCAAAAGCTCTCAAATAGACGAGTTCATATTAGAATCCATATAATGTATTGTGTAGTTCAGATCTACTGTTTGTCATTAACATGTAGGAAGCTTCAGTATAGATTACGTTTACGTTAATATTGCGATTTTTTCGCCATTCAGAAGATTCTTCAGTTACAGAAGGCTGATACGACCACTCCACTTGTGGCTTATAATTGCAAGAAAGATCTGAAAGTTTTTTAGCGTATTGTCCAAGGTGCCACATTATCAGTCAGACTAGAACCAAATTTTCAAGGGAACTTGACTTCCGTTTTACAAATTTTAAGTTTCTGATCGGACTATAAAGTTAATGATTCAACAACAATCAAAAATTTACACAGTAATCCAACGCTAATATGGAAGAGACTTGATACAGATGAGGCTTTGGTCTTAATATGAAAAGTTTGATGATCAATGACGACGATTCAGTATAGATTACGTTTACGTTAATATTGCGATTTTTTCGCCATTCAGAAGATTCTTCAGTTACAGAAGGCTGATACGACCACTCCACTTGTGGCTTATAATTGCAAGAAAGATCTGAAATTTTTATTTACTAAAATGCGTATTGTCCAAGGTGCCACATTATCAGTCAGACTAGAACCAAATTTTCAAGGGAACTTGACTCCGTTTTACAAGTTTTAAGTTTCTGATCGGACTAAAGTTATGATTATTCACCTCAACAATCAAAAATTTACACAGTATACCAACGCTAATATGGAAGAGTTGTGATGTTAATATAAAAAGTTTTGATGATCAATGACGACGAGACTGTAAGCAGCACCTGGAAGTAGAAAGTAGCAACCAGCAACTGCGAAGTGGAACCAAAGATGCAGCAAACACCGGCTACAGTGTCGGATAGCACCAAGAAGAGTGTTACAATATCGGATTCACACGCTAAATCGTTTGCCCTAATATAGTCATTATATCGTAAAAATACATTCTGTAGTCATTTGGATTGTCTTAAAAATTTTGCTCAAAATTGGACTTTTATCATAACCTCAGCTAAATTTGCACTATCGTATACGTCCTATGAAGTTCCTTCTTGATGTTTTCTTTTCGATTTTGAGTTTATAACAATAAACTTTAAATTTGACAAAACTTATGGAAACAACTTTTATAAAAACATCCTACTAAAGGTGAAAATATTTCTAACATATCACTGAAAACACTTCTAAATAATTCTCAGTAGATGGCATCACTTGGAATTGAATTGGTGCAAAACTTTTAACGCTTTCGTTTTAATTCACTAAATCATACAGAAGCTGTTCAAAATGGAAATCACTGTTTTGGAAGTGATGAACTTGAAAAAATTAGAGAAGGAAATCAAATCTTTCTGTAATCAAAATTTAATTTTATAGAAAATCATTTAATGAAAATAAGCCAAGAATACCAGATTCCAGAAAACCGATTCAAAACATACTGAAATGTATTTCACTTAAAAAACAGAAATGATTCTTTACCACAAAATCGAAGTAGTTATTCTGCACATAAAACACTGAGCTACCAGAAAAATTAGAAGCAAATAGTGCTCTGTTTAAACAAGTAATACATATTATTAAATTGTATACCCAATAAATATAACCTGAAAACTTGAATGTCAACTTTTTCAATTTCATTTGCAAAATGTCAACAGTTATTAAAAATATGACATCTTTTTCCATGAAAATTAGTGAATTAATATTAATCATACGCCATATAGGAAATATTTTTAAAATTCCTTTATATCTCTATAGGCCCTATGTATCGTTTAACCCCATTCTAAACAATTTAAATATTTTATTTTTGAAAACAATTTTTTAATATCATAAATATTATATTTTTTGACATTTATTTATAAATTTACAAAAAAACTTCTATGTATTCTAACAAACCATAGAAAAATATTTAACAAACATTTGTTCAAAATGATATACAATCTGAACAAATTCATACACATATATATGTACAAATGTATATACAAATATAAATATGTATATTCATATTTACAATAGAAATAAAATATGTATAAAAAGTCATATTTTACTTTTACAATAAAAAGTTTCATTCCTAGAAAAGTTACTATTTGAGGAAAAGGGAAATAAAGACTAATACTATATGAACGGTACTATGTACTACTCTATACATATACATTTAAACGTATAATTTATATATATGAAATGTAACGGTACTTGTAAAATGTAGGTAGCAAACGAACAAAAAAATAATATATTAAATTAAATTTAAGAGAAAAATTGTTGACTAAGGGCATATAAGTAGAAAAGTGAATGAATGGAAGAGGAAAGTAAATAGAAAAAAAGAGGCAAAAAGCAAATGAACAACTCAACAAAATGGCACAATAAAAATGAGCTTAACGGTTTACACTGCAATTTAACTAAGTTACAGAAGAAGAAAATGGAGGAATTATGTGGAAAAAGTTAACATTTTAACAAGCAGCACAATGGGATGGTATTTAACCACGGAGTTGTTTAGTTTTAAAAATTGAGTACCTCCGTATAGCGGTTTCAAAATGATCTTTTGGATATAATAAAAATTTTAAATATTTGAAATATCTCAACAAAATGTCTACAACTGAGATGTTTTGTAGTTGATCTAAGGGTTACAGCTGATCCCGGGATTAATATGTTATTTGGTGACCAAATTTATTTTTAAAATTTAAAATTATATTTTAATTGATGCAAATAATGATGTTTATCACAAATTTCAGTTTAATGTGTAAAAAATTGTCTTTGAATCAGAAATTTTAAAAAATCCCTTTTCTTTATGAAAATTTTACAAAGACCATATAAATCTTGTTCAAAAGTTTGATATTTTAACAACCATATTTCTAAAATAGTTTTTGGAAATAAACCTTAAGAGATATTCTAATAAAGTAAGATATTTTCTTGCTGATTTGGGGAAGCACAAGTCTCTTTATAGCCAGCGGCTGAATTCCCCCAAAGACTTTATATAGTCCTAAAATATGCCTACATATGTCGATTATCTATTACAGTTCCGAAGAGATATTAAAGGCAAAATTCATTCCTACCTTGTACTGTGTTGCAAATGGAAAATAAAATGGAAAAAATCGGTAACTTCCGAACAATTTTAATAGAGTTTCAGGTAGTGATAGCAGAAGGTTGTGCGAGCTTAAATTCTGAGTTTGAACTTTTTGAACTTATGGATGACCGGTCAACAGGATCCCAAATTTTGACAACTCGGGTCATAAAAATATTTGAACCGATTTCAAAGGTTTTCATATGAATTATGTTAGCGTAGACCTACACCAACTTCGTATTAGTAGACTAACGCTTATAGTTTAAGAAACATTTATTTGCAAAAAAAAATAAAATTTTACCTTTTTACCAATCTTGCCGAAATTCTTTGTACTAGAGAGCTCTTATATCGCAAAACTGGAAACATCGTTAAATTATCTTTACTTTATAGCTGCATATGTAAGGTTAATACCTTAGAAGTTTTTGCTGCCTAACGATTCTTATAGTGACGGAGGGATCATTTAAATGAAAAAGGAAAAATGTTTAAATCCGTTTATTACGAATAGGAATTTTGGATATTTCCGTTTGGAAAAGTGGGTATTTCTCTAATTTGAAGAAAACTTCGTACATATTATACTGAAATTTCAAAATTTATTACAAATTAAAATGTATGGGAATATTCATTTCAGTTTTACTAAATTTTTAATATTTATTTTATTTTCGAAAAAAAATAGAAATTTTAACATCTTCATTAATTTCTGTTCATCTATCTTATTTCACTTCCTTTTTTCTTTAAAAGTTGTAAATCTCCATGTTCTAACGTTTTCATAGATACCAAATACCCATGTAAGAATTTTATATTTATGCCTGAAATCCAACTTAAACTTGACTTCCTCTACTCAATTTCTTTACCAAATGAAACAAGCAGAAAATATATTCCCTATGAGGAAATCAATCCTCATAATCCAATTTTTTAACCTCTATGTTTCCAAATTCTTAGAGCATAATTCTACAAAATTTCCAAAAAAAATATTTTTCCACCATAATTCAATTCCGTCCCACAGTACTCTTTTTAATACAATACTAAAATAGACAAGTTGCAAACAATTTTTGAGATATCAAGTAAAAAACTTGACCTTATTATTATATACTTTTGAAATTTAGAGAGTTAATTGGGCGAAGATAAATTCGAGAATATTAAAATTTTTTCGCATTATAAATTTAAAAAAAACACCTTTTTAATACCCACCCAATACATACATATGTACACATTATATTCGTTAGAAAATTATCCATCTGTTACGTTTGTCATTATGATTTCAGGTTTTATTATAATTTCTTTTATACTTTTATATTTTCAAATGTAACGGATTAAATTGACACATACACACTCTCACTATTCATAATACCATAAAGTAATGTAATGTAATTTTACATGCAAAATCGTATTCAGTCAAACAATGAAACAAAGAAAAAGTCATCGTCATTTAAAGTTTTTATAATAAAAAATCGTCGTAATGCGTAAATGTCTACAACAAACATGTGTTCGAATACTTAAACCATATCACACATACGTACATGTGTTGCAGTAATTTAAATGTTTATATGTATGAGTTTGTTAGCTGGAGTTGGTTTTTGTGGTTAAACTCTTTTCGCGAAATATGTTGATTTGGTTTTTAGTGGTACTAACGAGTCTTAGAGAATATTAATTTTGTAGATTTTCGTTTTTTATTTTTGGTTTTCTGATTTTTTCTATGTAGAACGAAAGTAAATAAAAGTTATGGTTGGATTTGTAGCAATTTCAAGTATTTTAAGATGTGAAGGATTTGGTGAAATATTTGTTTGAAATTCACTTTAAAAAGTAGATGATCGTTAACATAATCGACCAAATATGTCCATATTCATAAGGAGTATGAGAAAATTTCGGACAACTGCGACTAAAGGATATGAAAATAAGTAAGTGTGTATCATGATATAAGTGCGAAAATGGGTTAAGGGTTCTATATGGAAGCCATAGGAAAAAAATGGAAAGAATCAGACTTGTATTTGTGGACCGATCTTCAAATTTGGCAGGAAGATATAGACTGACACATATTTTTTGGGCCACATCTAATAAAAGCATCTTTATAGCTGTAAATATTATGAACATAAACCCTCATTCCGGGATCCGTGTATGGATGCTACCTGAAATTTTTGACCTACCATAACCAATTATAACTGGCTTTGTACTTTGGTGATTTATATATGGGATATGGGATATAAACATCAATATATAGTTTACAAATAATCTTACAGGAATATTGGTTTCATTTATAACAGTATGGAGCAAAAGTTATCATACTCATTTTGAGGTTATGAAACTTATGGTTGCAAAGTATCATTGATACCAATCATTAAAACTAAGTCTTCCTTATACTATGCACTTTCATACATGGTCAAGAAGGTAAATCAGGAAGGGTGTAACAGAAGGAAAAAGACCGTAAAATATATATTTTTTTAATAAAATCAGAATCTAAAACAGTATATATCTGTCTGTCCCCAATGTTCGCCTTTTGCTGATGCACTTACTTTTCTGTTAAAAGTCGTAGCTCAATAAAATTTGGCATCAATGTTTACTATTTTACTACGTTAATGAATATTTAAAATCGGTTTAGCAGAAAAAGGTTTTATACCAATATCTGGAACAATACTTAATTTCGAACAAAGAACTTTTTTTATTAAAAGCATTAAACGTATATGCATGTTCCCTCTCACTTGAAAGATATTGCAAATATATAACCAAAACATTCAACTTTTTCTTCCAAATGCAGTTTTACCCAAAATATTTCCTTTAATAAAATATAAATCTTAACGATCACAGGAACTTCAATTGAAAGCCAAAACGTTGAGGGTCCTTCCTATGAAGTTTTCAGTTAATTTGAAGGTAATTAATAAAATTGATCAAAATCGGTCCCGATTAGTCCTAATTGCTGTAAGAAATTGATTCTCAATGAAACAAATACTGAATTAAAACTTGTACTAAAATATTCATAATATGAGCAACTAGCAAACATTCGTCTCCTTAGGAGACGGTTAAATAGAAAGATGTACAACCGCCTTATTCGCAAGATATTATCTTCGATTTATTTTATCGGGATGATCTAGCTGATCAAAACTTTATATAGAGGACATATTAATTTATAATCACAACAAATTTCATGAATTTAAATGTGAAATTTTTTACTAATTAAACTTTACACCATAACAAATTTTTGGTATTTCCCCAACACGTAATTTGTGTGCAAAAATAACATCCTTTTTCTACACATCTTATGTTTACATATTTATATTTATCTACAGACAATATTATATACAAATGTGTATGTGTGTATAAGTTACATTATTATTATATGGAATTATCTTTCATTTATTTTTAAATTGTTCTCATACAAACGCACGCACACATATACATACAACTTACACAGAAAAAAATCAATGTGAAATGTATTAATATTGAAATATTTAACTTTTTTTCAGTTATGATTTTGATTCATAGATATAAATGTTAATTTAACATTGTTTTACTTTAAATGCAGTTTCTTGAGAATATTTTTGAAATTTTAATTTAACAATTTTATCGTTGTATAATTTTATATATTAAGATCGAAAGATACTAAACGTTAAATTCAAATCAACTATGTTCAATGTTGATTTTGTTTCATGTTTTTTTTCTGTGTGCACTAATTTATCTTTTTCTCTTATGTAACATAATAAAATCTATGATATTAAATTCTATTTTCTTTATTATTATTTTTATTTCACTTATTAATTGTTCTTCTGTTTATTGTATTCGAAGAAAAAGTACAGAAAATTAAAGAAAATATAATTGATCTCGGTTTAGTGACATATTCATGTCATAAATATTTAAATAGATGGTTTTTAAATGGTCTTAAAGAAAAAACGGTTCTAATGTCTGAAAGGATGATTTTACAGTTTTTATTTTGAAGATTTTGTTAGAAAAATCATTATAAATTAATTGTTTATTATAGACTTCTAAGTATATGTAATATTTAGAAGGGGGCTTGTAATTTGGTACATCGGTTTAAAATAACATAAGACTTATTTCTGTCAAATTTCATTAAAATTGCTTAATATATAGAATTTTTATGAACTTAAAACCTCATTTTGGGGAGGACATTTGTATGGGAGGTCTCTGAAATAATGGACCAAACATGGCAAAATTTCATCAAGATATCTCGAAAATTACAATTGCAAGTGTTCACAACGTTTATATGGACAGACAAGCAGGCAAACAACAAAAACGGACGAACGGAGCAGAAGGACATAAATAAATCGACCAAAAATTTGATTTGATACTTATAGGGTCTTGGATGAGTCTTTCTTGGTGTTAAATCGCGCCAACTTTTATTCAATTCCAACAACAATTTTGAAAATTAATTTTTTTCATTTCAGGTTAAATGGGTGGATAAACTTTATTGTTTCCTTTTCTACTTATAACACTAATATGTAGTAACTTTCATTCTTCTACAACAACTTTTTCTATTTTTTGACATCGTTTATATGAAAACATGACACTGTGCTACGGTGGTTTAGGGTAAAAGTACATATTGAAATATAAAATAAAATGAAATAATAAAAAAATACATTTTTTTATTTAGAAAATTTTTAATCAGATAATTTTATATATAAAAACAAATTCATAAAATTTTTCAGCTTCAGTAAATCTAATATATTAAATATTATAATATATTTATTATTTTTTAATTTTTAATTTAATAAATTATTGTTTACATTTCATTTGAAATTCCATACTTTTGCCAAATGTAACAAAAATTCCCATTTTTGATAATGAAACGTTTTTTATTTTTATAGAATTTAATTTTAATTTTCGTTTATTTTTTAATATAAAATTTTTAGAATTTTTTTACTCAATATGATAAATTGAATAATTGCTAAACCTCAATTAAAATTCCTTTGGAATGAAAATGAATTTTAATTAATTTAGAAAATAACAGTGAAAAATAATAATAAAAATAGAACCGTAAACGATGTTTTTAACGGGCAGATAAAATGGCGCTACCACCACTGTCAAGTATACCATTCGACTCGGAATCAATTTCTGTCGATTTCAACTGTAGATTTAGCCATGTAAAGCTTGTTCGCTTTGTTGAAGATATCTTAATGAAATTTGGCATTTTATATTATTTTGGCTCAAGACTCAATTGAAATTCGTTACGATCGGTTCATTTTTTCACATTATTTCAATGGGAAAGGAAAAGAAAATTATAAGAGGGTCGTTCGTAAATTTTTTCAAGCTATAAATGAATAGCCAATCATGTGGTTTAGGGTTTTGCATAGTTGGACTTGACCTATTATTTACATTTTAACTTTAATTTTTCACGAGATTCGAATATAAAGTGAAGAAAAGTATCCTTAACGAAGCACTAAGATCTTTATTTGATCTAAATATGATCATATAATTAGATCAAATAATTTTAACCAAATTTAAACGCATTTTTTGGAGGTACTTTGGAAGTTCATATACATACAAACTGTCAGGTAGAGGTTTTAGAACCGTTTTGACTAAACCATATAACACATTAGGTGATAATGTCCCTACATCCATATACCTTATATAGTGAATCCAACAAATAAATTCCCAGGAATTCTTTCCGCTTTATTGCTAGGGTATGGCTTTTGGGAAGAGTGAGTTAATGTTTTAGGTTTTGTGATCAGAAGGCTGTGGTATTATGCGTTCGCACAAAAGTTTGCAGCGAACAGCAGAGAATGATCAAAGTCACATTAGAATGATCAAAGTTTTTGTGAAAAAATAATGTCTGTCCGATATTGAAAAGTACTTAAAGTTATAATGGAAGATATGATTTTAAATTGATTTACAAAATTTTAGTTTCCCAGAAGGATTTAAACTTGATACTAAATTGTTCCTTTTCATAAATTGTCCATTTAGTCCTTAAAGCATACTGATTGAATCCAGATAATTTTCTGAGTCGCTTTAAAGGTGCGTGTCTGTCTAGTAGGTTGACCGTGTTACGTTGTGAGCACTTGATGGGTCACAATTTTAGAGACAACATAAAGATGAACTTTGGTAAAGATATTTTTGGATGAATCAGTTTTTAAGCTCATAAAACACACATATATGAAGATATTTTTATTTAATTAGACACACATTCCAAATTTCAACAAGATTGATCCAAAATTGATTCGAGCTTCTATAAAGACCCAATTCCGAAAATCTTTTTAAAGAGCATAAATTTGGAAATAATTTATTATAATCAAATTTCATATACTTAAGATTTATGTAACCAAAAAACTGCTTTAAATTCATAATTATTTAGTCCCCATTTCAAAAAATCACCTTAAACGGCAAAAATCTCTCGTATATTTGAGTTTCATGATATTGTTTTGTCCACACAATTTCCAAGTCTGAGTTTTGTTGTACAGTATTCGAATCGGTGCCATAGAAATGTATGGTAACTAGCAAACCTGGCAAACTTTATTTTGCCAAAAAATACAATTTTAGGTCGTTTCTGGCCCTAAGTAACCATTAGTGTTGTGTTATTATACGATTTAAATAGATTATTAGTAATGTAAATATCTTTGTATAGTGGTTCGATAACTAATATTTGCTTTGTATTGGATGCTCTTCACCTGGTCCTAACCGTCCAACGTACTGTCCACAGTGCATTAAGAAAGAAGCTGGGACTAAATTTGAAAACTCTCGGTACTATAGTTCATTAGATATTTGAATTGCTTTATATGGGGTTGCCCTTCCCCCTGGTGGTATCAAACCGTACAGTAAAACAGGATTAAACTTTAGAATTCTCACAAAGCCATACTGTACTTTGGGTATAAAAATATTAAAGTTTCATTTTCTTAATTATTATTATTTCCATAAACATTTCTATTTATTAGTTCGTAATTTGTTAGACACTGTAAATGAAATTTAATTGTTACAAAAATTTTCTTATATTTTTTTCCAAACACGTTTATGAAGTTTTTTTCCATTTCGGCAATAAAAAGGCAACAGATTTTTATAACTAATTACAAATTGTTATGTATGGATGTATGGGTTTATGTGTTTGTATGTGTGTATAAATATAACCATAAATATGCGTTTGTATGTGTTAATGTATTTACATTTCTGTTAATTTTTGTTACATTTATTCACATTTTCTTATTTTTATATTTTTAGTTGTTGCTTTTCCCTATAAAAGAAAAGGAAAAACTTTTTCCTTCTTATATAATTTCCCATAATCTTCTAAAGAAATTCCTTAAATACATTCATTTTCACAAGTGGTGATTATTAACTTTGTCATTGCATATGTAACGCTAAGAAGGAATCATCTCAGACCACAAATTTATTGAGCCATGTCTGTCTGTCTGTCTGTCTGTCTGTCAATCTGTCTGTTGATGGCAGGTTCACGTCCATAATAATTGACAGAACACAATGAAATTTGGTCTGAATATTTGTTAAAGTCTTGAGAAGTTTAATTTTTACCACCAATAAAATCGATTCAGTATATCAAATGATATAGACCGATATTTGAAGAAGATATTTATTTATGTATGTATGTATGTGCGAAACATAACGTATTCACTAACAAGAATTTTTTGGTGAAGGGTATTGAAGATTCGGCATAACCGAATAAAACATTCTTCATGTTTATTATTTCTTGTAATTGTAAATAGTCTTCCACGCACACAAGTCTAAAGCAAAAAGCGGCAAAATTATGTGAAGTAAAGAAAAAACCAAAAAAAATAATAAGAAAAAGAAGGAAAAGTAACACAAAACATTAAACTTTAGCAATCAAGAAATTACGTTTGTTTTGGTGGTTTTTCTTATTATAAGCGTTTTTATATTTTTTCCTTTTTTTGGCATTTTAAGTCTTTATTTTTGGAATAAAACACTTGTTGTTTTTATTTTATCGCAAAAGAAAATTATTTTTATTTGAAATTCTTTGCTCATTTTTGGTTGTTAAGTCGACGTTTTCGTATAAATTTTTTATTAAAAAGAAGAAAATATGACAAACTTATGATTAATATTGTCTGATTTTTACTTTATTTCCTTTTTCTCGGGTGGGGGGATTGGGAAATTTACTTTTGTTTTATGGTGAGAAATTTAGTTAATTAAGTAAGTTTGTTTATGTTGTTATTTATACATATACAGAGATAAAAAAGTTGGAAGGAAAATATTTTTAAAGGAATTTTGGGTTTTAAAGAATTCTGTTTAATATGATGATTTAAAGGGAATTGTAAGTTCATTTAAAACACTTTAAGAGCGACTATAGTGGAAATTCATAATAATTATATCAGATTAGTGGCGCATATATTTGATCATAAAAGTTTTGCTTTAAATCTGAACTTTTTCATTATATTGAAATTATTTGAAAAAAGAAAAAATAATATTTGCGTTAATTATATTTATAATAATAAAAAATAACGCTCTCAATTTCATGGTCTAAATTTTTATAATTTTTTTTATAATTCTCACATATAAGGCTCTTTACAAAGATCACTTTAAAATGAAAAGACTTAAGAACTGAGAAGGAAAAATTCTTTACACATAATTTTCATTAAAACTTTTATTGTTTGCTTTTTTTGATCAAGTTACCTTTGTTAAACTTGTCACTTATTATGTTTAATGTCAAATAAATGTTGTTAAACTGATTAAAATTACTTGAAAAATTTGCGTACTAAAATTATTTATTATTTTCAACAAAACCCAATTGGATTCTACAAAAAGTTGGAGTGGCATTCAATTCAAACAGTACCGGCAGAACTTGTCCGTTGCATGATTCATGTTGTTAAGACACGTTTTCGCTCTCGGCTGGGGTACACTCGGCGGTGCCAGTGGTTCGGTACAACTTCTGCGATGCCTAACGTCTTTTGATTGGCTAGAACAATGAATCATACGATCTAGCTTCTCAATTACTCTGTATGTTGGGCGCGCACTAACCACGAGATGTTCTTACCTTACAATCTTTCACTCTATTTAATCAAATTAACTGCAGACTGTTTAACCACCGAACAGTGATTTGTCTTATTGCCGACAGTGACAAGAAGCGGTCTAACCACCAGATGTATCTGCTTCTTAATGAGTATTGCAGGGAGGGAACTACGAATCTGTTTCACAATATTTCGCTTTAAAGAGACTAATCAAGTACAGGCGGTCTTACCACCGAACAAAGATTAATCTTACCTAAGTGAAAACTGAGCGCAGACTCCTCACTACTAGAACAATACAACTCCTTTTATATAATTCCATTGTTTCCATTACAATGATCTTCCATCCTTCTAAAGCTATAAATGTTCGGTAGATTTTAGACGGAAATTTCCAATGTTTTGGACTTTTATAATTTTAAAAATTCGTTAAAGGAAAATATTTCAAGTTCGACCTACTCAATATTCTAAATATAGAAACTTTTAATTATGCCATTTTTTGAAATGTAGATTTTTTGAAAATTCTTTTTTTGAAGAAAAATCTCTTAATGAAACATTCACTGGACTACAGTGAAAAAATATTCCTTTTGTCCGATTTTTCAAAATTAGTTTTGACATTTTGTGAAATTTATCAATTTGAAATCTTAAATTAGAATTTTTTATAAAAAATCGAGATTTTCATTTACGACGAAAAATAGAATTTTCGATAAAATCTGGACTTGAAAAATAAAACTAAAAATTAAAATTTTGGATAAAAAAATGAATTTCTGTTAAAATTTTGAATTTAGTTCTTGATAAAAAAATAAATTTTTTGTTAAAAAATTGATTTTACTTCCAGTCAAAATTTCCAACATAAAAAATTAAAAAATTTAAGATTTTTATTTTTTTATAAAAACACCTTTTTCTTTGAAAACCTGAAATTTTATTTATATTTTCAATGAGAAAATGTGTTAATTATGTGAATTTATGATGAAAATTTGAACTTTTGATAAAAAAAATTACATTTTCGCTAAGATTGATTTTTTTTATAATGAAGATTTAAGGTTTTCTGAAAAATTTAGAAAACAAATATTTTCCTAAAAATTTGAATTTTTACTGAAAATATGATTTTTTGGCGAAAATAAAAAAAATAATTTAAATCTTTGTTGAAAATTTATTTTTATAAAAAAATTTAATTCATATTAAATATTATTTTTGAATTAAAATTTAAAATTTTTGTTAAATATTTTAATTTCAGTTAGTATATTTTAAGTGAATATTTAAATTAAAAAATTTAATTTTGGAAGAAACTTAAAACTTTAAAAAATGAGTAAAATTTTAATAAAAAATTGAATTTTTTATTAAATTCAAAGAGTGAATTTTTTAACTCTGAATTCTTGATACAAAAAAAATTATCAAAAATAAATAATTACAATTTAATTAAAAATAATATTGAATGAAAATTTAAAATTTTAAGAAAAAAATTTTAAATTTAAATTTAATAAATATTTGAACTTCTAAAAAAAAAGAATTATTATAAAAATTTCATTAAAAATGTACTTTTTAATAAAAAATTTAAATATCAAAGTAACTACTATTACTTCCAGAAACAAACTACAATTGTGTGTATGTGTGTCTTTCTGATCATCTATAAAATAATAATGGAACTTGTTGAATAACATCAACCATTATCATTTATAGATACGATATGATTGAAAAGTTAACATGACTCCAGTATAAGACAACCTTATTTAACAAATCATTCCAAGAGCTAAAACTGTTTACATAATTAAATATGTACAAAATTCTAAAATCTAAATTAAATAGAGATCGTTTAATAATTAAATGAAGATAATTAAGAATATGAAACATCCCCGATTATTCCCTTATTGAGTTTAATCACAAACTCTTTAACGATTTAAAGAATCCATATTTATTATTATTTATTTTGCAAAATTTGTCTCCTTCAAAACTTTAGTAGAATCTAAAATTTCCCATTAAAGTTATAATTATTTAATATTTAAGTTTTGTTTTACTAAACGACATTTTCCAATTATTTGATTTTATTAGATTTAAGTGATTAATTTCTTAATTTGAGGCAAAAAAAAAGAAAACACGAAACTTTTGCAATTTAGTTAAGGTGAAAAACTAAAGTTTTTCTTTTTATTTTGTGATAATAATTTATATTTATTATTTTATTTCATTCTTTCATTTTAGACACATTATTACGATTATTATTCTAATTATGATTATTATTTTTATTCTTTTATTAATAAATGCGAAACGTATAAAAACGTACAAAAGAAAATCCTTCATCACTTGTGACCACAAATTATGACATAAATTATATCATGTGTGTCTTAATTATGGTTTTTGTTTATAAATTTCCAACTGTGAAATAATTTATAAAGGAAAGGAAAATGGGCTTTAGGATTTTTTTAAGTAAAAATGTTAATAATATTTATATTTTTCTTTTTAAAATTTAAATTAGATTTCTTTAAATAATGTTAACATTCAAAAAATGTTTATAAATAAATGAAAGCTATTAGAGCTTTTTTTATCTTATTTTCTTATTTATGTTAAATCATCATTATCCATTTTAAATCCATTTCGATTTTTTTATTATTATTATTTGTATTTGTGAGATTTATATGTTTTGTCTGGCACTGATTGTAAGTCATTTTTCATTGTTCAGCAAAAATGAAAACACACAGAGACATATACAAAATAAGGAGTGAGATCGAAAGATTCTTAACATACATATATGTTAACAAAAAAAGAAATCACTTAAATTGCAGTTAGTTTTTTTTTTCTTTGATTGAATTTTATATTACAATTAAACAAATATTGTTTCGAACCTTTTCTGAAAACCCTTTCATCAATCTTTTAATAAAGATTTCTTTCACTTTGCTCGAACAGGTTTAAAATCTACCACAATTTTGGATAAATTTTTTGTGTTCTTAAATTATTTTTTAACAAGAACGCAACATCTCTCCACTGGTCTTAGCTTCGGACAGTTTGGATGATTTGCCGCTCTTGATACAAAAATAAGTAGACACATTATGAAGTCTTACTGGATTTTCTTGAAAACATTCCTTGATGTAAATTTCGGCATTTAAAGAGCCCGTTGTAACAAATGATTCACTTTTTTGCCACAACTTACTTGCTTTACCAAGAACATTCCCACGAGCATCAGCAACACAAACTTGATGATCAGGAAGCAAGGAAAATCTTGCAGATTTCTTGGATTTCGTCATCCAAGAATATTCTTCGTTTTTTACTTCTAAATTTAAAGAGAAATTATCTCAGACCCATAATGTATATAAATTCCTATATCAAATCAAAATCTGAGTCGATCACATCCACAATAATTGATAGAGCTCAGTGAAATTTGCCTGAGAAGTTGGTTATTTAAAACCAGAAAATCGTTTAAGTATATTAAAAGATATAAACCGATATCTGAGGCAACCTCTGAGTTTAACTAAAAATCTTTCATAAAATTGTCAATAAAAATTTTGAAACATATGTTGGCATGACACTAACTTATATTTACTTCATTACCATTAAAAAAAAAAATTATATAGATCGGTTCAGTAGACAAAAAGTTATAGCCAAAAATATAACCAATTTTATGACTTATATTTACACTCTTGTCTTATATTTATGAAAAACGTTTATATATTGTATATGTTTGTGAGTGTATACGTGAGATTGTATGTTCGTAACAATACGTATGTGTGGTAGAGAGTTTGAACTTCAAAAACCATCAAAAGTCCTAAAATGGCTTATGTTGTTTTCCTTTCTGTCACAGATTTTTTTCCATATCTACCAGGTTTATTATAAACGGACAAGTTCCCCAGGTACTTTTTAATAACATTGGAAACAGTTTTACTATATACCCTTGGCTAAATTTATGTAGGACCAAGTAGGATTTTGATTAAAATATTTAATAACTCAGCAAGTACCTTTTTCTGGTCACACTTTTTAATCAAATTGAAAATATATTCAATTGTCTAAGCTTAATTATAATAATAAAAATAGACAAAGAGCAGGTTTTAATAATAAACGTATGTTAAGATTTTTTCTATCTCACTCCTTATACTATACATTCAAAGCAGTCATAAAAAATCATAGAGAAAATTCAATGTCATTTTCCTTTCTGCATAAAATCATAAATATCAAATTTGTTGCTCTTTTTCTTTAGTTCTTAAGAAATTCAGTCGAAATCCTTAAAGAACTTCTAAGAATCATGGTTAGATTAAATATCAGTTAAACACACACACAGACATACACACACATACACAAATCTTTTAACAATAAAAAAAAACAAAAAGGGGATATGAAATAAATAAAATATAAATGAGCAGATATTAAAATTGTAATAGAATCAAATAAATCAAGTTATTTAGTTGAAATTCACATGAAGAATTATAATGTTTATTTTTATCTCTGTTTTTTTAATAAATTTCAAAAAATGATACATATGACTTTTTATTAAAGATAAAACAACACACAATTTTATCCAGCAGAGAAGTTTTTGTAGAAAGTAGCAAAAGAAAAAAAGTACAAGTCTGATGTATCAGAAAGTAACGAAGAAAATGAATGAAATATACAGTCAAACACATATGACACACAAAATGAGTTTTTGATTGACAAGACATTTGCAATTTGACAACAATCAAATCAAAGTTCTATTATTGTCAACCAGCCAGTGGTTCACACATACATACACGCACATACACAACAACACAGTGGCTCAGAACTATTGATAGACTAAGTGGATTTGCATGAAAATGAGCTGGGCTTCCATAAAGGCTATATGGCGAAGTTATAGGAGTGCATGTTTAGGTTTCTCGGACATTGATTACTTTTTAATGGTCATTCAATTCAAATTTTTTTTTTAATCTTATAGCGTCTGAGGAAACCTTAAAAGACTCTCACATTTACAATTTATCTCTAAAAGTCTTTGAGTTATTTCAACGGAAAATATATTTAAAATAAAGACTTTTTAATTGTTTAGAAATAAACAAAATTTTGTTCACTTCTGATTAATTTCGGAGAAATTAATTTTTTTAAATCGCTTTAATAAATTTATAAATAAAGAGATCTTTCTGAAATTTTTAGAAAATATGCTTATTATGACCCATAATTAAAATTTGGAATATAATTACTGTTTTGATAAAAGAATTCCCTTGTTTTCTCGAAAATGCGAGAAACAAATCCATATTTTAGAAGTCTAGTAAAATCCACTTCCTGATAATAATGAACACCTTAAGCTTCCCAAAGCAATAGGACGATGCCTATTAAAATTGGTTTTCATCGGTCTATTATTATTTTAAATAAGCCCAATATAAATGTCCCACTGAAATGGGATTTGTAGCCCATAAAATCCTAGTATAAAACGATCTAATAAAAATAAAGAAATCTATTAAATTATAGGAGAATCGGTTTATTATTTCTCATAGGTCCCATACAATCACCCTTCCAAATACAATTTTTAAACTCATAAATCGCACATATATTGTAATATTATTTAGTCAAATTAATATAAACCAAAAACATTGTGCGAAATTATATGATGTTCGGTATATAATTTTTTCTAATTCCCATATAACCTTTCACATAAATGTTAATATCAAAATAATCTATTACACACATAAACATAAGTTAGAAAATCAAATTACACGGAGGCTGTTCATAAATTTTTCGACATTTACAGGTCATTTACAACCAACAATGTGTTGTAGAGTATTATAAATTCGGGCTTGACCGACATTTTTACTTGTTTTTCATATGAAATAAAGAGTTAAGTCCTCGCTTTTAGCCCACTGTTTCATAATATGTGAAAAACAAACTTTTGATGATGCAATGATGTAATGACAAAGCAACAATGTTACAGAAACATTCATAAACAAAGAGTACAACTATAGCAACAACAACAAAAAAACTAAAATGACAATAATATTAACAAACAGAGAGAGAGAGAGAGATATAGACAACATTTGTTATGAATATGACAAACACGAATAAAAAAAGATCTATATCTTCGTGTTAGTGTATTTGATTGTATATTTTTTATTTGCATAGATTTCTAATATACATTTTATAGACACTCATACATACAAAATAAGGCAAGAAAAACAAGCTGACATTTCAAACGATACAAAAATAAATGAAAACAACAACAAGAACAACAGCAACAACAAACTGATTTACTGTAACAACTGTTGTCATAAACGATATATGACGAGGACAAACAGACAAAGAAATGAAGGAATGGAATGAGGATAACAATGTTTGTAAAGCTATTTTCTTCTTTTATTTTGGTTCCACAAAACAGTAACAAAGGACTGGCTGGATGACTGGCTTTACACTTAAATATATTTATTACAACAGAAGTTTATATATTAGACGACCATTTAAATAATATCAATATGTGAATAAGGGAAAGTAAATAGAGACAAAGGATATCAAGGATTTTCAAGGGATTGGAATAAAAAAGAAATATTTACTTAAAGTAAAAAGGCCTTTGGGAAGGCCTATTGGATATTTAACTTGATATTTATTTACATGTTATTGTATCACAAAACAAATCGTTTATCTATTATGTCTTTTTCTAATATTTATTATCTTTCCTTCTACATGTAGAACGAAAAAGAAAACAAAATGAATAATAAAATTGAAAATTGTGTCATAATTAAATTGTAATATTTATAAGTATTTATACATACACACATTTATATATTTCAATGTATGTGTATTATATTAAATAATGTTAAACATGATATAATGATAAGGAGGAAAATATAAATATATATAAAACCGGATATAAAAACCTATTAGGGATTATATCCCATTTGCACTTGTCTTTATAAATAAGTTATTTAGCAAATAAATAAGGAATGTTAGGAAATAAATAAGGTTACATATTAAAAATCCTAAATATTTTCAAATGTAATTAGAAAAGGATATAGAAAAAAGGGTCTATAAAATGTGTTAAAAATGGAATTTCATGGAATCTATTCGAAAATTTCAATTTATTTTAAAACTCCAAAAAAAAACTAATATAAACAGGATTTTTCTGCCAGAATAAGGAATTTTTCTTGCACAGTGGTGCAGAATAATGTTTTTGTTTAATCATGAAACACATGATTTATTTTATCAAATTTTCAGAGATGTAATTCAGATTGGAATTCCTTCATAACTTTTTTGTTTTAAAAATACTTGTTGGTCTGCATATTAATTTCTTGTAGCATTTGTCATTTAGGAACTACTGAATATTTAAAAAGTAATAAAAAAAAGATATTCCCGAAACGTAAATGGTAAATCCAGTAGAGGAAGAATGGATATTGGGTATTGAAAATTCATATACACTTGGATCTACTTGAGATCATTTTTGTTTTGTAAGGATTGAAATTCGAGATCTATGATTTTCCAGTTGGAGAGCTCAAGTACACTAGACTTTAACTTTTTCATTATTATACTAAAAGAATTCTTATCATAAACACATGTAAAACAAATCCAAGGCCATTAGAGAAAATACTGATTTCCGCTAGCTCCATCAGAATTTCTTTATAAAAAAATAAAAAATAAAATTAAAAGACAATACCTTCCAGATCGGCTTTCGTTATGCCAATATTTAAACTTGAAATCACATTAGCTGTTCATAAGTTTCAGCTCTATTTCTATTCCAGTTTTTCATATGAAACACAGTTAGTGATGGTTTGCAGAAAAGACCTGAAACATTAATCGATGAAGTAAGAACTTAATTCTTTTTGGAGTCATACAACATGTCATTTACATGAATTTAGAAGCAACGTGAAACATCCAAATGTTACGTGATTTTTTTCCAATATAAATATGAGCAAAAGACGTTTAAGCCGATGTTTTGTAACCAAAATCATTGTCGTAATGATTTGTCTTTTATAGGATCGAAAGGAAATTTTGAAGTGCAAAATATTAATCGCGTTATTTGGTTAACACAGCTGCTACATGTAATTAAGTAAGACAGTAAGATTAAGCTTTAATGTGGTAAACGTATAATAGAGTCATAAAGTTCTATTGTTATATCCCAAATATATGGCATTGTGAACTGTATAGATGGTGTTATTCGTTTTATGTTGATGCGCCTCATATCTAAGTGGAACTGTTAACTTGAACTTAAAGTGGTCAAGTTATTGGGGGTAAAATCAAACGGCCTGAAACTAAAAAGATATTTGTATTTAGAACTTATGAAATCGGGTACTACAGCTACATGAAATCTATATCAAAGACAATTAATGCATTAGAAAGGAGCAAAAGTATAACTCTTTATAATGGCAACATGGCCACACGTCAATTGGGTCTCTACACCTGAGTAATACTCGGTCAAAAATTTTCATCTCAGCGACAACTGCATCAACCGAAAGTTTATTCCTAAAAACAATACTCCAAAAAACAATGACAACATCAAAGGTTTTCCATCACTACATTTATTAATCTAGAATTGATCTTGTATAAAAACTATATTCTGCTTAATATGTTTAAAAACATTTTTAGAACTGTTGTTTTTACTACAGAGTTAAAATAAAAATTTCCTCATTTTTTTGATTCATCACCTATCAAAATTTCATAATCATCATTTCGAATATCAACATATAAAAATAATATTTAAATTAAATTATCTGAAAAAATACTAAATTGCAATAAATGCTAATAAGTAATTCTTCTATTTTCACATGATAAGAAAAAAATAACATCATAAATTTCAGTGAACATCATAAAATATTATTTGTCACATGACTCATGTCTTTTTTCTGCATAAAAGACCGAATGGAAAAAAAACCTTAAGTGATAATAAAAAATCTGTGTAGATAAAAAAAGAGTTCAACCTTTTTTCTATTATCACTAAAAATATAGATAAAGATTATTTTAATATACTCTGGGTGAAAAAAGTTTATTATGCAGTAACACTCTGTTTTATTATTTTCTCTGAGGTGAATGTAAATTTTATGCAAATTAACACAAAGAATGGAAATAATAAAATAGAAAAGAATAAAATGAAAAAAAAAACTTTAACAACTTTTTATAAGGTAATTTTCACCTTCTAAAAAGAAATAAATGAAAAAGAGTGAAGAAAACATTAAACAAATGAATTTATTAGTCATAACATATAAAAATCACTTGTTATAACTTTGTTTTTTACTTTAACATGCAGGCGAATAATTTGTTACAGGTTTTCAATTCAAATGAAAGGAAATGAAATTTAAAAAATTGTTTGGATGGAAGAAAATTTGGGAAAAGCAACAATGTTAATATCGGGCTATCCGGAACATTCAAAACCCTGCACCACAAATACCTAAGAAAAAACATATATACACACGCACAAATGCATACAATATGTGAAGAGTCATAAAATTAGCATTATATTTGACTTGAACTTTTTTCTACTGAACCGATTTTGATAATGAAATGGTAATAAGATATATATTTCTTGATATTATGGCAAAATTTTGTCGATTTATAATTGATAATTTTATAAAAGCTCTTCGCTTTAATTTAAAAGTTATCTCAAATATCAGTCTATATTTCTTAACATACTAAATAGGAAACTTTCAGGATAACAATAAATGCTCCAGCCAAATTTCATTCAGTTCTGTCAATTATTGCAGATGTAAAAATGCCAACAGCAGACAAACGGACAAACAGATTGATATAGGTAAATCGACTCAGATTTTGATTTGATGCAAGAATATTTATAAATTATAGAGTCTTTGATGATTCCTTTTCTTCACCATTTGAGTGGTGGAGGATATAAAAAATACAATGAAATTTAAATTGAAAAAGTATTTCCCAAAACATTTCTAGGAATTTTTAAACATGAAAATGGTAATAGAAATTATTTGCCATTGAAAACTTTATGTTGCAAACATTTTCTTCATTTTTAAGTCGCAAAATGTTAACTTCCATATTTTCTTATCTTCTTAGAATTTTGTAGCAACAACAATTTATTTGTTTTACACATGTATTTTCCTTACATAATTATCATTTTAATAATTTCATACACATTTATCTTCTTATAATTTACTTAAGCAAACAAGCTTGTGCGTATACTTAATATTTGTTTACAAATGAAAACTAATATCAAGTATACGCTTAGAACTTGCAAGAAGATTTAATAGATTTATTTTCTTAGAAAATTTATTTTAAAATGTAAATAAGTTTTGTTATATTAACAGATAAACAGATTGTAATAATTGCTTAAAGTTATAGAGAAAATATTTTTTAATTTTCATTTCACTGAAAGACAAATTGAAATGTGATTAAAATGAAATCAATTAAGAGAAATTTCTTTTGCAACATTTGTTACTTTTAACCACAATTAAATAAAGAAAATTGCTTATTAAAAGCCTGAAGGCATAAAAATGTTGCAAGTAATGAGTCTGGTAATAAAATTAATGTTAATATTAGTAATTTTATGAAATAGTTTTCATTATTAGACATTTCATTTTAAAAGAATAATTATTAAATCGCAATATTTACAATTAAAACATTGCGATTTAACAAACATATATATTTAAGATACATAAACCACAATAAATATTTTTGGTTGTTGTAATTAAAATTTGATTGACTAATTCTCATTATCGAAGCCTAAATGAAACTACAAGAAGTCTAGATTTTTAATCATTTTTTTTTTTTTTTTTTTTTTTTTAATTTTAGAATTATTTTCAATACAATTATTTATTTTTATTATTATACAATCTACACATATTACCATTCCAGAAATGATAAAAATCGGTTCTGTAGAAAAAAGTTATTGTTAAAAATATAAAAATTTTATGACTTATTAAGAGTTCCTGCATTACATTAATAACAACTTTTATATACTTTGATTCACAAGCATTTATTATGAAGTTCATTCAAGATTCAAGAAAAAATCCACATATACTCATTCCCTCTTCAATTTGGATCCAAATATTTAGTTCAATAGTTTGTAATGGCTTGGTATGTTCCAGAACCCTCTTATATAAAATGTAAAACAAGAAAGCAAGAATGTTATATTCATCACATATTTATACTTTAATACATCCATAAGCGCAGTGATACACAAAATGTTTCTTATAGTGAACATACTTATGTTTGATGGTTTGAGGTTGCCTCACATATCGGTGTATAACTTTTCTTGTAGTGAACTACAAATCTTTGCAACATTTTATTGATCTACGACCATTAAGAACAAAGTGAATTTGGCAGCATCAGACAGACAGACGGACGGACATGAAAATTGAATCAGACTTTAATATGATGAAAAAATATATATACTTTATAGAATCTGAGATAATTCTTACTTGGTGTTCCACACGGAATGATAAAGTTAATACACCCTCTTCATCACTTGCGGTGGTGAAAGGTATAAAGACACGATTTAAAAAAAAAAACTATAAAATAGTGAGGTTGAACTCAAAAATAATTTTCGAATTAAGCTATCAATATAGACTTGAATGGAAGCATTGTTGTTGTTGTAATTTGAAACATGATATTTATTAAAAAGAATTTTGCTGTAGGCGTAACCATTTATTTCCATTATAAATCTGTTTCTTAAATGTAACAATCGATTTAAAATGGGGGATTCATTCATTTTTAATTTATTATATTTTAATGACATTTTTGTTATCATTCATTTGAACGGTGTTTCCATTATCACTTTATAAAATCAGTTTAATACTTAAACATTTTTGATAAGAAATATCTAAACAATTAAAAATCATGCAAAGTGACGGCGTATAATTGATATTAACTTGAAAAGTTTATTTAAATATTAAGTATACGTACACAGTTGCTGTAATAAAAACGCAGAAAGTAGGAGAATAATAATGGAAGTTAAGCTTTATAGTACAAATAAAAGTTGTAACAAAAATTAGAAAAAGAAGAATAGAAAAAAATTATTAAAACCAAAGTACGGTTTTCGACTCTTTCTTATTCTCCGTAAGTTCGGAACTTTCAAAGAATTTTTTTAATTAAAAAAAAAGATTAATTTTTTATCACACATTAAAAAGTATTAAAAACAATGACACAGAATGAAAAATAAAAAAATAAAGAAAAGTGAAATCGAAAAAAAGAGTTTAAAAATGAATAAATGGTACAAATTGTTTTGAAGTCGTGTTATACATTCAAAAATGTTTTTAATAAGCTGTAAAAGGTATGTTTGTATGTGTTTTTAGATGTTTTTACTTTTGCTGTATGAAGTTTTGTGTGGTTTTGTTTTGCAGAAATTTATTTGTTTGCTTGTTTATGTACAAAAAAAAACATTTCGCATTTTTGAGCGAATTAAAAAATAATCCTCTTTTTTACTCTTAACTAAAGGAAGAGTAAAATAATTATTTTTGTTTTAATTTAAACGAAAAAAGTTTAATTTTTTAATCAAAGCAAAGAACAGTAAAAATAAAGATCATTTAAAAAACTCTGATTAAAACTTAATGTGAAAATATTTAAATAAAAATTAATTATTATGATTTTGAAACGGTGCTCCCTAATATTTTGTAGAAAATTTTATATAACTTAAACCTAAGCAAAATTATTATGTTTAAAAGAGTATTAACTTTAAGTATTTATGTTAAATGAACACAACATAAAAAAGATTTTGATTTTAATATCACCTAAAGCAGCCTTAAATACATTTGATGTACAACAACCTTTTGTTTTGAAAATAAAGTTTTAGGTTATAGACACAAAAATATTAATATGTTGAAGTATCCACCTAAAATATTTATCCTTGAAAATTCTTTATAAAATACCTTCTTTAATATTTCAAATATTTTACAAAATAGATCAGCTAAGAAATGGAGGTGAAAGGAATTAAAAGTGTCTGGCAAGAAAATTTCATTATAAATTAAAGAAAATTGTCCAGGAATAGAATATAAATCTACTATTAAAAAGGTAGTTAACTACAGAAGGTATATTTTAAAGTAGTAAATTAAAAATAGCACAATTGTGTGACGTTGTAATTGAGAATAAAAAACGGAATTTAAAAGCCACGAAGGAGAAACAATGAGACTTAAAAAAATTAAGGTATGACTTTAGTTATTAAACCCTCCACCATCACAAGTGGTGAAAAGGGCATATTCATTTTATCATTATGTGTGCAACGGTAAGACCCCACAGTGTATATATATTCTTGCATCAAATCAAAATCTGTGTCGATTAAACTTCTGTCTGTCTGTCTGTCTGTCTGTCTGTCTGTCTATCTGTCTGTTGTCACATCCACAATAATTAACCGAACTTTGCCTTGAGTATTCGTTATGAGCCTCAGAAGTCTTTTATTTAAAACCAGCGAAATCGGATCAGTATATTAAAATATATAGACCTATATCCGAGACAATCTCTAAAGTCAAGAGAAGAACTTTCATTATAAATCGAAAAATTAGAATAAAATTTTGGTAAAATATATATACTTCATTAAAGTTCCAAAATTTATGAAAATCGAAAAAAAGTTACAGTCAAAACTAATTTTATAACTCGTTAAGTATTCCTGTGATATATTTAAGAAAAACCTTATTATATTGTATACAGTTGGGAGTGTATATATGAGTGTGACCTGAACTTTATAACTTTTCACAGAAATCTATATAAACTAAATCTGGATCGATCAAAACAAAATCCTACTCATAAGCTCTTTTCAAATTGGTCTATTACAAAAAAGTATTGTTTTAGTTCCCGAAACGCAAAGCTAAAGTCGTCTCTAAATAAGATAAATACCCAATAATATTTCCTCAAAATCCACCTGCCTTATCCTTATAATGGCGGGGGGATGATTTTAGTGAAAATGTTAAATTTGAAAATGTAATTCGTACGGATTGGGATTTTAGGTATTTCCTGATAAAATGTAGAACATGACTTATGGACAAGTTCATTATACATACATCATATTTACATATCAAATAAACATTGTTGCTCGTTTTAATTTTATTAAAGTTAAAATCGTAATTTAATTTCATGAAAGAAGCAGAAACTCGATATTTTAAATTTTGCATAAATTTTGGACACTCAATGACATTTCACCTAATTTTTCTTTTAAAATATTAAACTTACGTTGATACCTAATACTTGTGAGAGATGCTTATATCTTAACTTAAAAACCAACCAAATCCAGGATTCCACTATGAAACATTTAACTATTAAACTAAAAACTGACAAAAATTCATGAAGAAGAATTGGAAGCTTTTGAGCTTGATGAAGGTTAATGTCTAACAGGAAAAGAATAAAAAATCATTAGGATGCATTTCAAATCAAAATGTTGAAGTCAGGCTTGAAGCATATAAAAAGAAGTCATTTCAACATTGTACTGTTTCTAGTAATTAAAATCCGCAAATAATCTAATATGAACAGTTAAATCGCAGGGGACCTACACCTACGGCAATTGATTTATCATTTGGAAAAAAATTAACGAAGAACAACCAAAGCAATGGAAATGACAGGAGAGCTCGGCTTCTAGCAGCTATTTTACCTTGTTACTACTATTCATATCGATCAACGAAAAGAATTTCAACAAATTTCTTAACTTCAAAAACAAAACTAGTTCATATTAAATCCTTATATCCTTCGCACATATTCAAATTCCTTTTAAAAACTAAATAAGTTATAACCGAATAAATACGCTAAAGTAATAGAGTAACTGACAATAGAAATTTCAAATATTTATTTTTAAATTTCAAAAGAATTTCGGTTAACAAAAACCTAAAAATATACAAAAAATATTTATTGACAGTTAAAAAAATTTCATATACTCCCAAGGCTTTTCATACATATGTATGTATGTATGTATGTATGTATGTATGTATGTATGTATGTATGTATGTATGTATGTATGTATGTATGTATGTATGTATGTAAGTATTATGATAATAAATATCGATATAAAAACATTTTGTGAACAAATATATTTTTGAAATAAAAGCATTTTTAAATGAATAAGTTAAAAATGTTACGTTTCTATGGATTTAACTAAAAATATATAAATTTTGTACACTCAATTACTTTTTAGGGAAAACGAAACCACAATGAAAATCAATAAATGTTCATTAAAGATTTATTGATAGTTTGTAGCAATTAATGAAATTTAAATTTAATTGTTACTGAAACTTTAAATATCATCAAAAATCTAAATTTATATTAAAGTTAAAAATGAAAAATAAAATAAATTAAAATTGTTAATACAAAAATGTCCATTGAAATTAAAAATGTCTTTTTATACTCTCCACCACCACAAATGGTTAAGAGAGCATAATTACTTTGTAATCTCGTGTGTAACGCTAAGAAGGAATCATCTTAGTGTTGTTGGCACGCTCACATTCACAATAATTGATAGATTTCAGTGAAATTTAGCCTGAGTATTTTTCATGGGATTAGTATTTTGAAAAGTTATAGATCGATATTTAATGCATCCTCCTAATTCAAACAAACAACTGTAAAATTGTACTTCATTACCATTCCACAAGTTATCAAAATCGGTTCAGTAGAAAAAAATTATACTCAAAAAGTTAACTTATTTTATTAGTCATATATATTGTATACGTTTGTGAGTATATGTGTAAGTGTGCTTATATGAAAAATAACTTATTTTATTGTAGTGAAGGGTTCTAAAGGTTCGGCATAGCCGAACTAAACTTTAACTTCAATCAAAACTTTAACTTTTTCATAAAGTAATTAATATTAATATTAATTTTATTATACAGCCGATTGTTTCTATCATTTTTATAACTTCAGGCTGATAATAACCAATTTTCTCTATTTAATTCTGTTTAAGAGTAACAAATGCTGTAAAAGAAATATCTCTTAATTGATTTCATTTTAATTAATATTTCAAATTATCATAAATTTGAAGGAAAATAAAGGTATTTTCTTAATAACTTGAAGCAATAATCACAAACTGTTTTTTATTTATCTTAGAAAAATAATTTCAATTTTAGACAAATTTTCTACAAGAGAATAAATTTTAATGTTTGAACGTATACTTGATATCAGTTTTAAATTATAGACATTTATTAAGTATACGCACCAACATGTTTGCTAGTGGAGAAGACATCAATGCAAAATTTTTGGTAACTCGTAAATACAAATTTCGATTTAATATCAAACCAAATTGTGTTTTTTAATAATTGTTTAACTTTTAAACCGTAAGAGATATCTAAACGAAATTTCGCAGAGGCTGAGCCATACATTTCTATGGTGAATGATACAAAAAAATGCTCATTATTTAAATATAACATTTGCGTGTATAAACAAAGTGTGTGAGAAGAGCACATTTTTCGTAGAAATGTATGGAAAATGCCAGATTTTACTAGAGGAAGCTTAGTTTCGTGTGGGTTTTCAGCCAAGTTATACACTTTTAACACATGTATTTGGTAGCTATGAAAACCTCAGAACTTGAGGATCTATTTTTTGCATATTCATATTTTAATTCTAAGAGACGGTTGGCAAGAAATACTTTTTGTATGTTTAACTTACATATGTAGCAATATACTAAGGATTATTAATATTTGATTTCAGACCTGATTTGATTTGAGAGTATTTGGCATGTGGGCACGTCTCTACCCCAATTTCATCCAGATTTATTTATAAAACAATAAAAAATGGGAAAAGTACAGAATAAAAATTATGAAATTATAAAAAAAAAAAATAAACAGGGATAAAAATGGGTAAAAATCTATTTTGACTTGAATGTCTCTAAAACTATAAATGATAACCCAAACATGTAAAAGCTTTGAATAGACATTTACATGTACTATCTATATACCAAGTGTATTTCCTTTCAATTCAAAAATGGATTTGTGGTGAATTTTTAAAAATCAGTATACCCATGATGGTAAAATTTAGAGAGAGAGTCACTAAATACGCTTCTGTATACATATAGACATGTTTTCCAAATCAACTCAAAAACACTTCAGATCTGTGTGAAATTTCATTAAAATAACTCTAACCGTTCAGAGTTATTTCGAAGAAAAACGGATTATAAATAAAATGTTTTATTAACGGGGTTTTCAGAACAATAATTGTATATATCAGAGTGGATTGCGGACATTAGAAAAATTAAATAAATAAAACAAAATAAAAATACAACTTCTGCTAAAAATGATATTTTGAGTTATTACTATTTTGCTGCAAATGAGCGATAGTATGAGAATTATTTGAATAAATTCAAATTAAATTTATTAAAGAAAAGAAAACATACTGCCATATATCGTTTGTGTCAAAAATAACAAATGTGGTATTTGGGAGGGAAAACACTTATCATTTCTTTTACGTATTTGACTAACCATAAAAAATTTAGCTGGTAAAATTGAATCCTCTTTCATTTGAGGAAAAAGGCGGCTGAGAGGAAAAAATGGTTTGCGTGATTCAAAAGTTGCTATTTAGACGCAAATGATAAGAAGAGACCTGATCAAGCTAAAATGTTTGAAAAAAATATTTCATGAAAAAATGAAATTTCGTTATCACACAAAAGGGCATAATAAATTTATGACTGAAATTGGGTTCCATAAAAATTTACATTAAAAGGTGATGAAAATGATTCTTATCAGAAAGAGAAATTATTTTTGCAACAACTTTAAATGATGATGAGTTGATCGTCATTTTTAAAATACGACCAATCAACCAAATCACAACCAAAGTTGAATATCCGCAATGACATTCTGTTTTTGATCCGAAAAGCACTTAGTATTATAATCTTTATTAAAAGTACATAGTATCGAATCAGCGATCACAAAAACTGGTACTTAAAATAATTGTTTCGTTTGAAGAAGTAAATAAACGAAAAACAATCTAAGAATCTGACTAAAAATCAGGCTATAATTACCTACCATATGAAGTTTTGACTCTCACGCACTAAAGTGTAGTCCGTGTCACATATTTCTGCCATTTTTTAGATCGATGCAGAATTCTTTACTGTAATTGCCTCCATTTCGAAACAAGTTATTAGAAAATGGCTGGATTAATACAGTATTTTGCTAATAAATATTTTTTGATGAAATTTTGAATTAATTTTTCGATACTTAAGTGGAAACTACGTTTTCTATTATCCACAGGAAAATTGCTAAAATTACTTTTTTCTTAATTTCTTACTATTTTTGGCCAACCAATTTGTTGAAGCGAAAAATTAATTACCAAAAATTAAGTAACATATGTTGATCTAGCAGTATCAGTCTACTATACTCCAGGAAAATGAAACCATTCTAAAGAAATTTGACCCTGAGTTCTATTGTAGTACTTAGAACCGCCAATATTGATTCTGCAGAAAAAGGCCATTTGAGAAAACCTCAAAATTCAGAGGAAATTTTTTAAATATAAATAAATAAAAAAGGTTCTTCCTGCAAAAGAATTAAAAGCTTATAAATCGCTTTGTTATAAACCAAATTTAATGAAAATCTGTAAGATTATATTTCTAACAGTTTTTAGTACATGTAAAAGATATGGCGAAGATTAATTTATATTTGGTAATAGCCTTTTGAACACTTTCCAATTGAAACACTGTGTGCATAATGATACAAATCAATTAAAAACAATGTTGTTTCAAATGGAATAATTTAAAATTGAAAATTTAAATTTAACCTCCAAATTTTTATTAATTAAAAATGTTTAAGATCAAATTTTTAAAATTCCATATAAATTTTTTAATTTTAAATTAAATATTTATTAAATTTTTTTACAATAGACCTAATTGTCCTCGTTCTTTTTTTATTCACTTTAACATTTAACAACAAAAAAATCTATTTATATATGAAATAAAATCAAACCAACAACATAACACATACATAAATACATATGTTCATGCATGTATTTACGTATGTATGCAGCAACAATGTTCAAATCCATTGTATTGTTCAGTCATAGAAACAAACACCTGTATATAGATTTTTTTATGGTCAATATGATTAATTTGAAATAAAATACTTCGTATTATCAAAAACACATAAAAGTAAAGTCGTAAACTGACACAAATAAAAAAAAATATGTTGAATAGAAAAAAGGAAATGGAAATAAAATCACAGGGTTTTGACAAAAAAAGGAAAGTAAAAGGAAAAAGTATATTTGTTGCTACTTAACTTTACGTTATTTTATTTTTTATATTATTTAGCAGGAAACAACAGGAAATTCAATAGTTTTGAAAACATTTATTAGCGTGTTTAATGACACAAAGACATTGAGAAAAACCTATAATACACAGTGTTTCATATAAAAAATTAAATCGATTTTAATAAAATAAATAGTAATTATATTTATGTATCTATTTCTTCCTAAACTAAACTTTTTGTTTGTGTGAAGAAATAATTGTACACATATAATTTACTAAGAACTGTAATATTTCGATCATTATTTATGACACATGGAAAAGTGAAGATACACAGAATCAAATGACGTAGGTAATATTAATGAAACATTTTCGTAGAACTTTAAAGTAACACATTTTTATTAAAATTGAAGAATTTTCTTCAAATGTACTAAAAAAGTTTTATTAAAAAAATTGTTAATGGAATATTTTGCATAAATTCATGAAAATGCAAATGGAAGATCAGCTAAATTCACAAGCCGTACGGCTCAACACCCCGCTATTAACATTATATTTTTAGTCGTCTATTAAGTTTTCTACACTATTTAATTATCTAAAACTACCTTTTACCCGGTTCGCTTTGCTGCACAAAATTTCTTCTCAGTCCTAGACTTCGAAAGAAATTTCACAAATCGACATGTATTAAAAAATATAATTGGGAACAAATTCTAACTGCAGTAGATCTGTCGTCTTATATTTTGCCCAGTAAAAAACGCTCTTTGAGGAAGTCATTGGAACCAAAATTGAAAATTCTCGCTGTTACAGTACTTAAGATATTCTATAATCAATATTTGCTTTGTATGGGGAGTACTCCTCCCTTTAGTTCATAATAGTTTATGTATCTTTTCATTACAATCATTTAAAGTAATTCTTTCTTTAATTCAGCTAAAAATTTTTAAATATGGTATTTAAATTGATTAATATTCATCAATATGAAGAATTTATTTTAGTCAATTTAAACAACGTATTATTCAAATTGAATATTTTTAATTAAAATTAACCCCATTTTTATTAACGATTTAAATAGTCATATTAAAAATTTTTCATCAGTTTGAAGAATTTACGAAAAATTAACGAATATTTTCGTTATGATGAATAAATGTTTCGTTGGCTGATATTTAACCTACTTTTCTTCAATTCAACAAACTTTTTCCTTATATTTTCTACCATTTTTGGTTAAGTGTAGACAAATTATATATCAATCTATCGGAAATTATGTCTACTTTTTAAAAATGTTAACATTATTGTTAATAATAAAATTTGTTGCACACTTTTTATGGAAAAGTGCTATGAATGTGTTGAATTTTTTTTCAAATTATTCAATTTGGTCTTCAAATAAAATGTTTGTCAATCAAACTATCTTACATATAAATAGAATTAAGAGAAATCTCTTAATTCCCAAAAAAACTTTCGGGAATTCCCAAAAATGGGAGTTTTCACTTTATTTGCTATATTTTCTTAACGATGCCGGAAAGCAAAAGTTTTAATTACCAAAATTATTAGAACATATCAAATTTTGAGAAAAACATAAGTTTTTTTTAATTGCAGAATTAGGATTTGAGAAATTAAGCCAAAAATTAGAATTGTGTGAAACATTGAAAAACTTAGGTTTTTCCAAAATTTAAGTTTTTGAAACTTGTTTCAAATTACACAAAAGCCTATAAAGCAATCTTTCGGAAAAGTATAAATACGGTGTAAAATAATTAAGAACATTTTTTATAACAATAAAAGTGTGAAACTAATTGTTTGGAAAAAAACAAAAAATCGACATTTATTGAAAATTCAAATTTAAATGCTCATAACTTTTAATTCCATAAACATATTTTCAATATATATTTAATTCAAGAATTTTGTCATTAGTTTTTAATAAAATAAAAACTATTTGACAAAAATCGGATAAAATTTGAACCCACTATAGCATAACAACCAACTTTGGAAACCTTTAGGCCCATTCATAACTTAAACTCCCCTACACTTACACTATCATTCTGTGAAATTTCATTTATTTCCATTTCATTTAAAACACTGTGTAACAGAAATATAATAAACATAGATTGGTAGGTGTGTAGATGTAGTAGTTGTCGTTATTAGTTTAGATAGGAATGACACTATATAAAAAGTATTTTTTTCAACTTTATGGGGTTTTTTATTTATATTTCTAACCAAAGGACAAAGGGAATTTAACCTTTTTTATATTCAATTTACATTTTATATTGAAAGGACCTTTTTATAAGGAAAAGATGATATCGAGGTGTAGTTGGCTTTATTTATTGGATTTATTCTTTAAAAAAAATAAAATATTTAAATTTTATTATAAGAATTTTGTTTTTAGTTGAAATTCAAAATAATTTTTGTCCTTTTAATAATAAAAACTAAAACTTTTTAACTTAGAATAATTTGACTAAAATAATTAACCTTAAGGTCGATTTCAAAAGTCAGATAGTTTTTGCCATAAGTCGACAAATGAGATAGCCCCTGTACCACCGGAATAAGTGTAGAGTATTTAACTTTATCATGGCCTTCTTCCTTGTTTGCTTTTTCCAAGTAGTCCTTTGAAAAACTTTAGAAAACTTTTTTAATAAAACAACTGGTATTAAGCCAACATAAAATGTGTTACGTGGCAAACATATTTTTCTCACTTTAATTAATGAATGACGCATATATAGGAAATTTAAACAAACATACAAACAAACGCATTTGGATTAATTAACTACATGAGCTAGAATTTTAAAGTTTTAATTTTTTACAAGAAAGTACAACAAAAATAATTTTATCAAAAATTATCATTAAAGGAAAAACCTTTTTTTTTGCAAAAGGTGTGAATTTTTACTCATGTGAATAACCAAAAAAATAAGTTTTAAAGATTTTTCCTGAAAACATAAAAAGAAGAAAATTTTACAGAGAAAAAAATTGGTGATTATGTTTCGATCATAAACTCTATAAGGAGACCCTAAAAATATGCAACAAAATTTTTAATTACAAGTTTAATATGCTCTCTCTCTCTTACTCAGGTTAAAATTAACATTTTAAACTACTTTTTTACTTGAATTGGGAATTAAACTTTCAAAAGTTTTACTATTTATATATAAAGTCAAATCATATAACAAACACCTGTCTGGTATCCTTTTTAATTCTTAACAAAGTAATAAAAATTTAGTTATAATTTAATTGTAAACTAAATAAATAGCTCCTTAAAATAGGCCACACATTTTTATAAAAATAAAATTTTCACCACAGAGAGAGAATTAAAAATAAATAGTTTTTGTATTTTTTTAATTCTCTCTTGAATAATACATTTCAAAAACTTCATTTTTAAATTTTAATTCAAATTAAACTTTTATTTATGTTTTGGTTATAAACTAAATAAATAGCTCCTTAAAGTGGGCAATATAATTTGTTATATATAAACAATATCTCTTGCAGTCTGACCAACGTACAATAATACATTTTTTAATTGAGTGTTAAAACATTTATTAAACCAACATATCCAGGACTTGCTTGGTTTTTGGAAGGATTTAGGATATAAGAAGGAGGAAGACACCTCCTTCTACATTTTAATTTATAATTTGACCATAAACTATATATACACCTCCTTAAAATAGGCAGCAGAATTTTTAATAATATGTTAAACACATATTTTTTGCTTCCTCTTACCAGAGTAAGAAATACTTTTTAAATTATTTCTCCTTAAGTAATGAAGATAACAATTTTAATAAAAAACAATCTGTATTTGTTTAATCTTCGCAAACGATTTTAAAAAGATGTTAATCCGAAAATAAAAATACTACTCAGATTTTTCAATATTTTTTTAAGAAAAGTGAATGAATTTTTGTTTTTCATATAAAATAACGTAACGTTTACTCGTTTCGTTTTACAGGATAACACCCTTCATAATATTTTATGTGATTTAATCAATATTTAATTAAAACGATTTTAACAGTGGAATGGAATATACGAACATTTTTTTAGCAAAAACAGTTACACACTTGTTTATTAAAAAGGACCTAAAGTAGACAACAGAATTTGTAACAAATTATTTAAGATGCTTACTCTCACCAGGGTAGAAAAAACTTTAATTTCTTTATACTCCTTTGTTGAATCAATATCGAAGAAAATATATATTTTAAGCTCATTTAAAAATATATAAAAATCAGTAGCTTCTTGTAACTCTCACATTTTTTAGTATAATTTCCTTGAATATTATTTTTATTTACTCAAACGTCCCGAGAGTTATATTTAGAACATTTGAATCATATAAGACAACAAGAAGCTTGACAAATATTATAACTATATTTATATTAAAATAGACATACATATGTTTATATATATTTAACCTGTTTTATTTAATCAATTTGACAAGTTAAGAAACGGAAATAACGTGTCAAAATACATCCAAAATATTGATAGACAAATCACTTGAAAGGACAATTAATTATAAATAGTTTATTGTAATGTGAGAACTTGAGATAAATCAGGGAAGTAGGAATACTTAAGTGGATAGAAGTTACTTTAAGAGTGTTGAAAAACTGGTGTATAAAAAATTATTTATAAGAAAAAGCATTTGTTATAATTTTGTGAAAAACTACAAAACAAATAAATTTTTCACTTCTTTAATTGTAAATTCGAATAAATTCGATCAACTTTAATAACGTTCAAAAACTTATTTTTGAAAACCAAATTTTTTTTTAAATATTTCTCACTTTCAAATGAATTTAAAACTAAAGTTTTTTTTAATTTAATTAAAAATAAAAAATTGGAATATTTTCGAAAATTCGAAATTGAAGTTAGAAAAGTTTTATTGTGAAAACTATTTATTTAATTACATAAGAACTAAAGGTATCATTTTTCATTTAATTCAAAATAAAAACTATTTTCGAATTTCGAAATTAGTTAAAAATTCAATATTGGATTCGGAATCTTTAAAATTCAATTTTTTAAAAACTTTACATCATTAAATTAACAAATTTTTATTTTACATTTTTTAAAAATTTCGAAATGTTAGTTTTTTTATTATCGAATATTTAAACTTTTGAAGCCATAATAAAATTATTGATTTGTGTTTAATTAAAGAAAAAAATTCAAAACACTTCCATTAATTCGAAATAAGGTTCAAAATTATTTCCTGAAATATTTACAAACTTTTCTTTATTTAAAGATGACTCTTTCGATTAAATTTAAAAATTCTTATTAATTTCGTAAATTTTTAATATTTAATATATTTAATAAATTTTTGTATGATTTTAATATAAAATACAAATTTCATTTCGTTTAATTCAAAATAAGTCACTTTGGAATATTTTTTTGGAAAATTCGGAATATAATTTAGAACATTTTTAACTTAACTTTAAATGTTATTTAATTTTGAAAACTTTTACAAATACATTTATTTAAAGTATATTTTATTATTATTATTATTATTTATTATTATATTATTATATTATTATTATTATTGTTATTATTATTTATTTATTTATTTTTTTTTTCGGAAAATTCTATAATTTATAAAATAAATTATTTTCAGTATTTTTCACATCGGTTAGTCTTTTTTTCGAAAATAAGGAATTATTTTTAATATTAATATCGAATAATTACAAAAATATTTTTTTTGTCATAATAATAGTTATTTTCGTATAATTTTAAATTTTTCTAAATCTAATTAAAATTGTCTATTTGGATTTTTTTTCAAAAAAGTTCAGTGTTTGTTGGTACACTCGCATACCAAATATTATATTCCTGAGAAGTTTCACAGTTAAAACCAGAAAAATCGCTTTAGTGAATTAAAAGATAAAGACCGATATCTGAGGCAACCTCTAAGTTAAAAGAAATAACTTTTGTAAAATTGTCAATTATAAATCAACAAATTAGAATGAAATTAAGTCTAATATACTCTATTACTACACCAAGAGTTATCAAAATCGGTTTAGTATAAAAAATGTAATAAATAAAAATGTAAAAATAATTCTATTACTGAGTGTTCCTCAGTTTCATATATAATATATGGACTTTAAATAACCCCAAATATAATACCAAAATTAACCTCATGAGTAGAGCGCCAATTAAAAATGTTTATATAATAAAAATTCTTATCTCAGCTAAAATATATCGCTTGTGAGATGAAATCAAGTTACATTCATTTTGTTGTTGTAATTTTAAATATTTAAACATCATTAAATATCGAAAAAAAGAAGAAAAACCCTGAAGGCAGATAACTCATTATGATTTAGCAAACAAATAACTCTTTCATGGATTTTAATTTTCTTTTCAATTGGAAAATTATTGCCAAGAAAATGAAGAAGAAGTTAAAAGTAAAATATTTTATGGACTTTTGGTTACAAAAGGTTTCTTGCTTTGGTTTGGTCAATATTGGATTAAGGATTAAATTAATTAATTTATATGCTAAAGAGATTTTTGGGGAAAATGTTATGAAAATAAATACAAAAATAAAACATTAGGGAGGTATGAGTTTTATTTAATTAAATTATAGCAGTTTTATGGTTGAGGTTTAATTAATTAATAGACATTTTTAATAAAAAAAATAATTGTTAAAAGAAAATTATTTTACTAAGATTTTTTTATAATTTTGGTTTGGCAACCCTAATTCTTAAAGTAGGTTTGTCATTAAGCAGATTAATTATAAACCAATTATGCCCTAAAAGTATGTTTCAATTTTATATGAAAATTTGTAAAATAATTTTGTTGCGAAAACCAAAATGTTATAAATTTAATTTAAAATAATCATCTTATTTTTAGCTTAAAATTTCACATATTATAGACCATATTTGATATCAATAAAATATTCCAAAAATCAATCATATTTAACTAAATGGAAAAATAATCAGAGTACGAAAGAAGTCATGGTAAAAACTTTATTTTCGGTTCATCTTCATTTTAATGCTCATTTAAAATAATATTTTCTTTAATAAATTGTTATCTACATTTTTTTAAATGAGTGAAATGGAAAAAATTGAATTATAAATTTTTAATTATAATTTTTTTTTGTGAGTGAGGAGCAAATAATTTGATTAATTTTCAACTTTTTTGGAATTTGCTCTTATTTTCGAACAGAGAATGGAAATAAAGCTCAATTTTGATTTCATTTGTTTGTTTCTAAAGAAGAGTAAAATATTGAAATATTTTTTTTTTTCTTTGCGATTTTGATCATATTTGATTTTCTGAAATGTGCTCCCTTCGCCAAGTGATTAATAAAATCATATTAAAACAATTTTTTTTTTAATATGGATTTAGTGCATAATCCAAATTTTGTTTGCTCACTAAGTGAATATTTTCAATTTTGCTTTGAAATTTTGATGTTTCGCTTTATAATTATGTTCTTTTTTAATCGACTTTTAAATTAGAAGATATGGGACTTTTATTCTAAACTTTACTTGGGGACAGGAAGAAAATTTAGAGTTATCTTTAATTTCGCGGGAAATTCTGATTCTATGATTCTTTTTTAATTTATTAAAAAATTAATTTAAAAAAAACTCTAAGAAAATATTCTTATTTATCTGTTAACTTAGTTGTTTTAATTTTACCTTTTTTAAGAAAATTTATATTTATTTTTCCTTTTTATTTGTTAAAAAAAATTATAATCCTTTTAAATTTATTGCCATTATTGTTGTCTTCGGTTGTTAGGCTCTTTTTTAAAAAAATTTAACAAATTGAGAAATTTTTTGTCATCTAAGTGCTTAAAAAGTATGTTACACTTTTTTATTAGTTAACAATTTAATTATTCACTTCTTTTTTATTATTTCTTTTATATTTTCTCACAGAAACTTTTTTATATATTTTTTTCTCTTTAACTTCAATAGACCACAAAAATATTTGTTAAAGTTTGTTTAACATTTTTTATTTAACATTAATAAAGCCTTTAAATATGCAACACTTTCTTTTTCATATCTTTTTTTTCTCAACTTATTTTTGGTTTTCTTATTATTAATATTTAATGTCTAGCACATAATAAACTTTTATTTTTCATTATAATTTTCACTTTTACTTTATAGTATTATTTTCTTTTTTTATTATAAATTTCAACCAACTCATTCATACACACACACACTTACACACGCACTCCAACTTTCATTGAAGACATTTAATTTAAAACAAAGTTTCCTTTGCATACTTTTAATACTTCACGTGTCTTAGTTGCGTGTGTGTTTTATTATCGGTTGGACGAGAGAGAGAGAGAGTGATAAAACAAGTAAAAGGAATAAAATAGAGTTTTTGTAATAAAAATCATACAAAACTAATGTTTGTTGTAATGCGAGAAATGTGACCGTTAGACAGCTTTGTAAGCTGGCGAATGTCTGTCTAAGTTAAAATATTACAATGTCGAAGTATAATCGAGGCGCCACTTGTTCTCGTGTTCGTTGTTGAAAAAAATAAAACAAAATAAAAACAAACCTGTCGTTTATTTTATTTTTGTATTTGCTTTCAAAGGCATTGTGTGCCGAAGTTAAAAACGAAAGATTCTTCTTTTTTACTGTTATATTTTACTCTCTTTCCTTTCTCTTTCATTTTGTTTATTGTTGTATGTAATGGAACATTTCGGAAAGGATATTATAGGTTCATTTGTATGTGTGTGTAGTGAGTGTGTTTGAATTTACAAGAAGAAGAGTATGTTAAATAAAAACAAATGTTTCTTTTAAGAGTTTTCCAACACTTAACAGTACTGTTGAGTTGATATGTTTTTTTTTTCTTTTTTGTGTTGTTGTTTTGTGCTTTTTTTGAATTTTTTGTTGTTGTTTAGATTTTGACTAAACTTTTCAACGTCGTTGTCGTTGTTTTTATTGTCATTTTGTTGTTGTCCTTAGTTTTGTACTTTTTCGCCTGAATCTACAGTTGTTTTTGTGTGGGATTTTCAGTTTCACTTTTTTGTTGCTCTTTACTTGTACGAAATCTGAACAATACGGTGGGTTTGTTAAAAGAGAATAATGGTGTTTTTGTAATAATACTTATAATCATATACATTATTTATATTATTACACATATTTGTGGGTTTATATTGGGATTATCAAAAGTAAGTTTTGGATATAAAAAATTTTTCAGAGAAAATAATTTTTTATTAAAAACTCAGTTTACAGTTTAATACTTAAGATTTTGACAGTTACTTAGACTCAAACTAAAATCCTTTTAGTTATTTCAATTAAAGTAAGGAAAATAATTTTCGTCTTTTCACAGTGTGTCAAAATCGATGTTTTGAAAATTTTTCTATAACTTTTGAACCGTTAGAAATATCGTAATCGGGTATGTTGACTTTTTAAAAATTTTATTCTTTATCAAGTTATCTTTTTAAAACATATCAGTTATTATGATTAATGTAAAACGAATGAATTTACATTAAACATAATGTAATTTCCTGATTCAGGTAGAAGGAATGTTCCACATGTTGTTTCTAAAGCCATTTTCAAAAGTTTCCAACACATCCGTTCAAACTATTTAGTACGAAAAGTTAAAGCTAAAGGTATAAAAACATACAAGTCTCAAAAAGTACCGGACAGGAACGATGCTATAATTTGTACTAAGAACGGCAAATCCTCCAAACTACCCAAAGCTTAGGCCAGTGTGCTCTTGTTAAAAGAGAATTGAAGAGCCCAAAAATGTGAGAAAGATTTGAACGAAACCGTCGGCAATAAAATAAAAACGTTAATGGAAGGATTTTCAAAGAATGTACAAAATTTTATCACAGTGATTAAAAATACAAAAATATATATATTTTTTGGAAATTGAAATAATCCAATCAAATAAAAAATTGTAAAAAAATGTAAGTTTTTACAATCGCACTCCTTAGATTAATCAGTACAGACATCGTCATTACAATTTCTACTTTATTTAATATATGGAAAATGTCATAATTTCTTCCAAAAGACGATATGTTGTCAATTGATCAAAATGATACTTAAACTATATTTTCAAATTAAAACAAGAGGTTCCAATTTTCGAGAGTACAATGTATTGAAATTAATGGTTTTAATTTCTAAACATTTCGAAGTTGTGCGATTCAACTGATCATGATAAAATAAATTTAGTTCTTTGATAACAAGCTTTACAAGCCGAATAGTGGGAAGGACATGGTTAAATTGACTCGGGAATTGATTCTGAGTCGAACGGTATACTTAAACTATTTCTTTACCCTATAAAACTAAACGCTCCCTTAATTTAAATCTCCTCTTTCAGGACTTTATTTTGTGTCACTGTAGGTGTAAGTGAAATCTACCATCTGTGAAAGATTCTAAATAATATACATAAGTAAGCAGCATTTGTTCTTAACATTGTGAACTTTTTTATATTCTTATTCTTCTTTTGTTTCTTGTTTTTGCCACTTTCATTGTCACACGAAAGTTTTTTTATTTTGGCTGAGTGTTTATACTCAAGTATATAACTACTCACATAACAACATTTACACATATATGTTTAGGAGAGTATATAAATGAGAGTGTGAGATTTAAATGTTTTTGAAGTTTTTTTTTGCGAGGAATTTACGCACTTCTTACTTGCTTCACTTAATTTTTTCACTTTTTTATTTTGCTTTTCTTCTAACTTTCTTTCACTTTTTCCTTTACCACTTTTTGCAAATATTATCTTTTGAATTGTTTTTTTACATTCCCTGGTGTTGTTGTATTTTTTATTTTCTGTTTATATTTTGTTTTTGTTTATATGGTTATTTTGTCGTTGTTGTTTGTGTTTACTTTTCATTGTTGTTGTTTGTTTTACACATGTGAGTGTATGTGTCTGCATCTGTGTTATTTTAGATATACAAAATAAAAGTGTTATATGTGTTTATCTGTGTATATATTATCGTGTATCATTATTATGTTGCATGTGTGATTGTTTTTGTCAAGTACGTGAGACCTTTCGTTAATGTTATGCGAAAAATATTTGTTTCGAATTAAAAAAGATGATGTTTTGGTGGTTTTTCTGTGTAAAGAGACTCCAGTTTATTTCTTTTGCATTAAATTTGTGAAAAGTAAATGGCAAAATACGTTTCTAACAATTTTTATATAAAATTATTTTATGCAAACAAATACATACATATAGTAATTTCACTTACTTACAAATACACTGTAGAATTTGTAGGCCTCTCACAGTGTGCCTAAATCGATTTTTTGGAAAGAAGTCTGTATCTTTTAAACCGTTAGAATTATCTTAATGAAATTTCACATGGTTAGAGCAGATTAGAGAGAGGCAAAATTTCATTAAGATCTTTCCGCTCATAAGTTACAGAATTATTTCCAGAAAAATCAATTATGACACACCCTTCCACTTTGTCTGTATACGTGTTTATATGTAAATCTAAGTGTATTTATATGTTTAAGAGATTTGATTTTATCTTTAAATTGGTTTAGTTAAAAAATTTCTTGTTATTGTTATACCCTACACCACAATAAGTAGTTGGGATATTATGCGTTTATGCTGATATTTGTAACATACAGAAAAAATGATGTTACACCCACTATAAAGATCACCGTTTAACGACGTCTGTCCGTCTGCCTGTCCGGCTGGCTGTTGTGAACAGTCTACAGGTCTCAGGTTATTTTGACCTAAGGACGAAACATATTGAAATTGGCCATATTCGTTCAATATTTTCATTATCTCCCATACCAAGTTTGTTCCCATAATGGAGTTCCAAGATCATTAAAGCAAATATAAAGCAAGTTAAACGAAATTTGACATAAGTAAGTCTTATAATATTTTAAAACGATGTGCCAAAATATTCGAGGATCGGTTCATTATTTCTCATAATGCCCATTCCAACCCCCTTCCAAATATCACGTTTAAGGTCAAAAATCTTACATATACGTTGGTATTGTAATAATAATTCGTCAAATTAAGATAAAAAAGCAAAATTCGATGTGCAAAAATTTTACGAGGGTCAGTTCATAATTTCTTTTAATTCCCATAAAACCCCATAAAACGCATAAATTTAACAAAAATCTTAATGTTGCAATAATGAACTACACAATTAAGAATAAATCAGGAAAATCAAATTATACGAGGGTCGGTCATTAATTTTTCATAACCATCATTTTTAACCGACAATGCGGTGTAGGAATATCAGATAGTCGGACTTAATGGAGTATTCATTTCTTACTTGTTTTTGTTTTTTAATGTTATTTAAATATGTTTACATATATGCTAATACATATTTGAGTGTATGTGTCTGTTTTAAAATAACTTAATACATTTACATTAAAATAACAAATTTTAGTTATAAATTTATAATAGATTTACCTTTTTATGATAATTTGTAAACATGTTTATATGATAAAAAAAATGTCATATCATCTGTAATAATAATAAAATGTATGAATTAAAGTTGTTTTTCTCTTTTCCTTTTATGTCGGTTAAAATTTGGATTTAGTTTTTGATAAAAGAAAATTTTTATTAAAAAGTTTGTTTTTTTTGTCTATTCAACATAAAATGTCCTTTCAATTAGTTTTGTTTTAAAGAAAAGGTCGTGAATGTTAAACAGTTCCATTAGAAATGTGTTGTTTTAGACTTTGGGAGTTTTTTTTATTTTTATTTTTTTTTTTTAATTATAAAAATACTTTTTTGTCGTTTTTCCTTTTTGTGTAAAAAAATAATTTAAATTTGATTGAAATATTCTGGCATATGAATGGAAAAGTTTGTGAAAAATTGTGGTTAATTTTATGAAAATAAATTTAATTTTCATTTCATTTGAAGGAAGGAGAAAAAGGGTAAATATTATTTTACAATTTTCTAAAAAGATTTTATTAAAATTCTAGTCAATTAGTTAATTACTAAAAATAAAAAATAACATCTTTTGAAATTTAAACATGAAAATTTGCATATTTAAAAAAATATCTATATTACATTAGAATTAGCCTACTTTAAGTTGGACTTAAAACAAAGCTCCTTAAACAAATATAAATATCTAAGAAATCGCTCAAAATTGGATATTTAATTTTTTAAAGAAAAAATAAGGAGAATCATATTTGAGGAAAAAATTTCTTGAAAAACTAAAAAATATTATGTTTTTTATTAAACATTTCGGTTTAAAATCAGAAAATTCCTATTGAGTTCATAAAATAACCAAAGTCTAATACAAATAGAACATATTTAATAAATTTAACTAAAACATACATAATTAACAAGATTTAAAGCCAATTCCGTCTTTGCAATATAGGAACTTCTCAAACAATAAGTTGTTTTTTTTTTAATTTACAAAGTTGTAGACTCAGGGTGTTAAAAAATTAACTCATGCGAATTTTTTTAAGGTTTCTTCTTTGGAAAATATAAGAAGTATAATAAAGATCAGAAAGAAAACTTATTTTAACCGAGAACAAATTATTAGAAAAAAATTGTTTAATGTTTCAACTTTAGATGAACAATACTTTTAACAGGTCCGTCGTTTATATAATTTCTGCCCCAAATGTTACTTAAATTTTTTAGAGAATTTCATACATATTTTTAAAAAATATTTGGGGTTAAACTTTTTTTCTTTTTTTTCAAATTGACAAATATGCATCCAAATTTTTTTATATGCATTCCCATTAAAACTTCTTAATAAAACAAAAAATACAAAATTCAGAACAAAAAAAATGGTTTTCTCAGTGAACAAACTAGTACCTATTAAAAAAATGGTCTGCTAACTTAAAAAGACTAAAAGAAAATAAACATGATTTAAAATATATATCGACTTGAATATCTCTGAAACTAAAAGAGATAGCATAAATACATAAGCGTGCATTATAGAGATTTACATATGTAGACAAATACATTTTGTCTACATATGTAAATCTCATCAATTTATAAATGAATTTTTAATGAATTTTGGGATGGTCGCCGACTACGGCCCTGACAAAATAGGAGTTTGTATTCCTCCAAATCCCTCCTGAAAGCATCTTAGCTCTAACAATATGAAATTTTGTTTAGACATCTCTAATGGTTCTAAAGTGACAAGAGTTATATTAAAATAATCGGTTTTTTGATATACGGTGGACTAAAGGTGGGGATAGAATTAGTTTTGCAGCACCTCAGAAATATTTTCAGAAACGCATAATGCCCCAATCACATATGGTGGTAAAAGGTATAAAAATATTTATTTTTAAATTCTTTCCTTTTACCCTCCAGTGTATGATTAATATTTTTATTAATTATAACAAGTATACGCACTCACAATACTCAAACTTTTATATCCTTTTTTTAGTTTCTATAGTAAACATTAATAATAAATACAACAATGCATTGTAATTTATAAATGTTTGTTTATTATTATTAAGTTTAACTATTATTTGTGCATTAATAATTAAATAATATTTCTCTTTTTGTTGTAATTTTTATTAATAAAAATTCTTCTACATTTGAATTGATTTTATTCATAAATCAATAATGTTTCCATTAAAATCATTGAAAAAAATAAAAAATAAAATAAAAAATAACAACAACAAAACAAAGTGTAATTGAAAAATAAAATTACTAAACAATATAGACTCATACACACTTACATAAACATAGAAATAAAATCATGGTGTATATACACAGATATATACATATTTTGCTTTTCAAATACTATTATTTACTTTTAGAACAACAATTTAATTTTCTTATTGTAGTTGTAATGAAAACAACAGCAAAAGCAGCAACAACAGTAACAACAACATAAAACATTGATTGCATGTTACTAATACGCCAACAATGTGAATTATAAACAATATTAACTTTATACGCACACAAACATATTTCTATATATAAACAAAGATGTGTAAATGTATAAAAGTATGTGTGTATGTGTATGAAATAAATGTTATGGAAGGTCCATTTGTTATCAAGGAATATTTGTGTTCAATTACATTATTTGTTGTTTAACATGCATGTGAACAACAATACTAACAATAAACATACTAACACTACAACTACCACTACCATCACTACTACACTTGCACTATAAACATCAATGACAACTATGACAAAAACTAACTTACACACTTACAGTCATGGTGTGTTTAAAAATGTATTGACTGGAATGTTTTTGTAGAAAAAATAAGACTAAAAATTGTTATAAAAAAACAACAAATAAATAGACATAGATTTACTTACACACACATTTGCACATACAGTGTGTATTATTTCAATTATTTGTCTTCTTTTTTTCTCCTTCTATTTTTTATTTTATTTGTCTTTCTTGTTTTTTCTTTTGTTTTAACTGAATTTTATGACGAAATACTTTATTTCCCTTTTATTTGTTTGTGTACAGGTAACTTTTTCTTGCAGTTTTTGTTGTTTGTATTGTAAAACTATTTTGTTTTTCTTCCACTTCTCCTGTATACCATCACGTGAAAACCACTAAAAGAATATAAACATATTTTATTTATTAAAAGTAGAACCTAGAAGCCACCATCTTATACGTCTACTGGCTTTTACCACCGGATAGATATGTGAAGTGAGTTCACTACTACAATAACAATAAACTGTAGTATCGTCACTAAAATTATACACTCAGGGAAAAATATTTGAAATTGAATTATAAAAATAAGAATATAATATTCTGTAATAATAATCGCTACTATTTAATACCCTACACTATAATGAAAGAAGAAGATTATGAAGCGACATTCATAGTTTTTATACCCTTCACCTATTTAGGTCAGAAGGGTATATTTAAATTTTTCATTTCGTTTGTAATTTTAACAATTTTCGACTTAGACCCCCAAAAATATATATTCTGAATCGGTATGAAAAAATTAATTGATTGAGCTATATTTGTCTGTAAATCTTTGTCAATAATTGATGGATCTTTCTTTCTCCATTGTCTATAAGTATTTTTTGACTTCAACTCCTATATGATGCACTAATTCTACAGAAGTTATGCGGATAACACCTACTATAGAATTGGAAACAATAGTCTTCATTCAACCGATTAAAATTCGGGTCAAATATGAGGCTGTACTGACGGCATATCGAATCCAAACAATGAGAGAATGAATAAACCGGGGATACAGGTCATATTTCCAATAAATGGGGTAAACAATTCCAGAGAGCGGAGATATTTGATAGAATACCTGAGAAGAAGTTTATGCCAGGTCGTGATTCCAACCATGGCATTTGTGCCCGTGGGGATTTGCTCAAACGTTTGCTCAAAACATGGTGATAGGACGGGACTTTATCCCTATCTTTACATCTTTACCAATAGCCAAATTGCTATCACGGCCATTTAACCCAAGAATATTAAGCTTAGGACTATCCTGGTGTGCAAAGTTACCATCAACGAAGGTTGGAAGAGCACACATAATATGGGTAACCAGACACCAAGGAATTATTGGAAATGAGGAAGCAAATAATCTAGCTATAGTTGCTAGAGGGCTCCAGGATAGAAGTTTGTGGTATCGAAAGAAATTTATTGCATTTACTACCATTATAAGGATACTTTTAAGAGACCTCGATGAGGGGAAGACCATGATTATTTTGGAATTACATAAAGGTGTGCTAAGTAAGATGATGGGTGTCTTAACAGGACATTCTACTCTTCTGGCACATTGAAGGCGTATTGGAGCGGCATATGACAATCAATGCAGACCATGCGGGGAGGACATTGAGACAATGGAACATTTTCTTTGTCATTGCCCAACTTTCACATCACTGAGATCCCAGAAATTTATGGGTAACACTTTAATGGACATACCCCAACTAAAGAGAGTGGACTGGAGGAAATTGAGGAAGTTCATACAAGATACAAAATTCTACTGTGCATATGGTATGGAACGCTTTTCCACACAAGAATTTCACAATTGAAATAAAGGCTTAGGTGTATGCCAATAGGCATTAGACATCCTTATGGAGTTGGTTTCCTATCTTCAACCTAACCTAACTTTCCATTTTAACTAATATGTACTTGTGTAGATTGAGATTTTGTCGATTTCATTTTTTCGATTTCACTCCTTAATTAGAGAAAAGTTTGCAAAATTTATAAATTTCAATTTTCTCTAATCGAATAAAATTCTTTATAATTTTCGTTTAATTTCACTATTTTTAGCGCATGTTTTTTTATTAACTTCATTTAACAAATTTTATTTAAATACTTCAATAAAAAGTTGTAAAAAGAAATCTAAAGGTTTAACAAAAAACATTAAAATTAAATAAAAACATTTAAGCAGCTTAAGTCATAACAAATACCAACAACAATATCAGCAACAAAAAAGAAGAAATTGACTTAATTCACAAGTAATTTGTGTGATCAGTATTCATATGTTTTTGAGTGTATTAAAGCTTAAATATAAATGAATATAACACACACACGCATACATAAACATACACAAATATCCATATAAATAGACTACTAAAAATTTACTTTATATTTTACTCTTTATATATGTATGTGTGTGTGTGTTTGTGTGAATGTACATCACCATCAGTGTTTGAGGTAAGTAAAAAAGATGAAAAAAGTATAGCACTTATACAAACACATACACACGCACACATATCATGTTTATAATATAAATTCGTGTATAAGCTTTGACAATCACAATATGTCTGCCTTTCCGGTTGTATACAACAATTGTTAACAATGAGTTGTACGTTAGAATAAAATGTTTGAATGTTGAGTATGGTATGTGAGTGAACGAGTAGTAGGTGTTAGAATATGAGTAAGTGAATATCTCTGCGTGTGTGTATGTATCAGTATACACCTACATATTTGTGTGAATATGAAGTATGTAGTACTTATGAACTTATTATTGTATTTAGTACCGAAACATTAACACACATTCTATTTCTATGATATGTCATGTGTTTTTTTTTTTCTTTCTTTTTATTCCCCAAGTCATGTGTCACTATGGCTTCTAGGGTATAATTTTCGTGTTAGAGATTTTTTATATATATGAATAACAACACCTCTTAATGAATTGTACCCTCAAAACCTAAGGATTTTTTAAATAACACTCTCACACACATCTACACGTAACTTTATTAATATCATCTTGAATTCTATTTGCATAAGGTTGTTTATTTATTCCTTTGAAAATAATGCTAAATAAAATAAAATACATTTAATTTAATTTCCATTTTTTCTTACTTTAGAGTTTAAAAATAACAACAAACCAGCATTATCAATTTACAACTCATACTCTTTAAAACCCTCTCTCTCTCTCTCTCTGCCTTTAGCTTCTCTTAAGCTGGTTTGTTTCAAAGCCCTTAGGCTGCAATTGTATCATTTCTTTTACTACGTTCCATTTTTCCTTTCTATGAAAAACTCTTCTTTATTTATGTTAAATTAATTTGTATATCCTTTGTGAGTATTTTTTTGGTATTATTTATAATTCTCTTGATATACTTCATCATACTCTTTTTATTAAAATTTACTTTCATTTATTTTGACTTTTTCCTTGGAATTTTTTTTTTTTTTGTGTTTTCATTTATTAAAAAATGGTATAAAACCGTGTTTTTCTATTTTGTGCTTTTGGTAAATGTAAATTTTCTATTTTACAGTTATAATAACTGTAAATTAGAAAGAGTAGTGTGAGGTAAAGGATTTAGTGTTGTTTAACATTGTAAGAGAAATAAATGTTAAAAATCTCTTAATTTGTCTTTATTTTTTAATTTTTACAGAAAATACCATTTTGTGAATGAAATAAAAGCTTTATTTTTTTAACAATCACTTGTTGGACTTACTGACTATAGAGCACAGTGGAGCGGAGTAGATTTGTTTGGAAATAAATCTGTAACTTTGAGAAAACTTAACATAATGACAGCAAAAAAATCTGGCATTATAACTCCCATAGTTTAGCTTTATGAACGGAGTTGCAGGGGAGCAAAGTGGGGCACCTCGCATATTATTTATTTTTCATTCAAAGCAAAGCATAAGAAGTCCACATTTAGGGTTGGCAAATGAGCGTCAATAAACAAAATTCGATTAGAAAAATTGCTTAAGATCTTCCTCCTCAGATATCGGTCTATAACTCTTTATTAACTGAACCAAATTTGCTGATTTAATATTAAAAACTTATAAGAACGAATCGGTCTTATTTAGATGTTAGCGTGACAGATAGACGAACAAAGCAAATTCAGCATAGATTTTGATTTGATTTAGAAATATACACTAATGCATATACCTATAAACGCATTTAATATTTTTCCTTTATTTTTGCTTAATCTTTGTTGTTCTCATGCAAAAATAAAGTCGAAATCCAGAGAAGAGACACATCTCAACGGAACTTTATTGTAAATTGAATTTTTTAGCCTTGTTATGTGCCTTACTCATGCGATTAAAGGAATATTTCTCTAAACGCAGAGCCTTTAAAGAAATTATCAAACAAGAAGCGAATTCTACACAAATTGAGAACAAACTCAATCTTATTGAGACTTCTAGACAGGTTTGCTCACATTTTACAAAGAAATGAAAAAATAGAATGAAAGAAGATAAAGATAGAAAGCAAATCTCAAAAAAGCAGCATAAAGAAAATTCTCTAAAATTTGCAGCAGAGTAGAAAAAGGTAATTTTCTCAAAATTTTTTATTCTTACAAAATTGAATAACACAATTTATAATGAACTGATGGATGAAGATTGCATATTCTATATTGGGAAAGCATAATAAATTAAAAAAAAAATTGATTTCAATCTTTTAAAAAAATAAGTGGAATCAATCAGGAATCATAGTCAAGTGTGGAATTTTAAATAAAAAAATGGAAATTTTTAGTGATAAAAAATAATTAAAAAAATTATTTTTATTAATAAATAAGTTCTAATGACGCTTTTAATGGAAAATAAATTTTTAATGGACAAAATTTTTAATGGAAAATTAAATTTTTAGTCGCAAATTAAATTTTTAGCGAAAAATTATTCTTTTCATCGAAAATTTAATTTCTATTAAAAAATTACATTTTTGGTGAAAATAAAATTTTTAGCGAAAATATCAAATTTTTAGTAAAGATTTTCTGATAAAAAATCGAAATATTTAGTGAAATTTAAAATTTTTGAAATTAAAGTTTTATTGAAAATTCTTTTCTAAAAGTAATTATTTTTATTATTTTTTTTTTTTTTTTTTTTTTGCAAAAAATAAGTTTGAATTTCATGGGGAAAGTGAATTTTTTTTTTTTTTTTTTTTTTTTTTTTTGTAAAAAATTAAAATTCTTGGGAAAGCTCTTTTCGGACTTAAAAGAGAAAAGTTTAAAATGAGAACTTACAAAGCAAGAAGTTTCCATGATATCGAAGGTTAACAAAAAACTGAATCAACTATTACGTGTTACGAGTTTTTTCTTTTTTTTTGCATCACGACTTTCTATTGATATTTTTTTAAAAATTATATTATTATAAATTTTTAAAAATAAATTTATCCTCTATCCCACTGTATTTCTTACAAAGAAAGACCAACAAGTGCACAAATACAAAAAAACACTGTTTTTATTTTATTTCCACAAAAACATGCTCTGAATTACTCTCTCTCACTCACTCTCTTAAACAAAAATATTTCAAAAGTAGGACAGAAAAAAGTAAAAACCAAAGTGAGAAATAAAAGCAAAGAAAAAACCCAGACATAATTGAAAGTGAAATTGACTTAAAATAAAAATATAATGTTGCATGCAACATAAATCCCTTTACATTTACAAATACAAATAACTATTTTTAGCTTGTAAGTGGATTTTTATAAATGTGCGCATCCTTTAAGGATAATTTAGTTAAATAAGAGAAAAAGAAAAAGAGAACCATTTGATACAAAATTTAAAACAACAACAAAAACGAAAAATAAGAAAAAAATCAGTTTATTTGTTTGTTACCTCTAATGAACGCTTAATGGTGACGTTTCTTTTCTTTATGTTTAAATGTTGTGAAAATGATTACAAGCGTGAATGAAATGTGATTCTTACAAGTTAATTTCAACATACAAATCATTTACCCTGACAATATGAAATGTGAAGTGTAAGGTAAAGGTTACATTTTTATATATAATAGAGGACATTTTTTTTTTTGCTTTCTTATAAGGATTTTGTGATGTGTTAAGGATTTGAAAGCAAAAAATAAGAATTAAACATTGAAATGTTTTTGGGGGATGTGTGATCATTTAAATGGTGAATTTACACTCATCAAAGAAATTTTGTAAAAATGTGTTGTTTGTATGTATAGTTTTATACATTACACAACCATAAATTGCAAAAACTGTCCACTGTCCCCACAGGTGGTTCTTAAAGCATTTTTTCGAAATATTGTGTAAATTTTGAATTGTTAATAAAATTTCACATGATCAGGGCTGTTTCGAGTTAATTTGAAGATTTTTGGCCGGAATCTGGTCAAGAGCATAGTCCAGCGATTCTTCAAAGTCAGGTGTTCTCTCTCACTCACTCTCTTAAACAAAAAAATAATTCAAAACTAGACAAAGAAATAAAAGTAACAATAAAGTGAGAAAATAAAAGCAAAGAAAAAAACCCAGACATAATTGAAAGTGAAATTGACTTAAAATAAAATATAATGTTGCATGCAACATAAATCCCTTTACATTTTACAAATACAAATAACTATTTTTAGCTTGTAAGTGGATTTTTATAAATGTGCGCATCCTTTAAGGATAATTTAGTTAAATAAAGAGAACAAGAAAAAGAGAACCATTTAATCCAAAATTTAAACAACAAAAGCGAAAAATAAGAAAAAAATCAGTTTATTTTTTTGTTACCTCTAATGAACGCTTAATGGTGACGTTTTCTTTTCTTTATGTTTAAATGTTGTGAAAATGATTACAAGCGTGAATGAAATGTGATTCTTACAAGTTAATTTCAAGATACAAATCATTTACCCTGAACAATATGAAATGTGAAGTGTAAGGTAAAGGTTACATTTTTATATATAATAGAGGACATTTTTTTGCTTTCTTATAAGGATTTTGTGATGTGTTAAGGATTTTAAAGCAAAAAAATAAGAAATTAACATTGAAAATGTTTTTGGGGATGTGTGACCATTTAAATGGTGAATTTACACTCATCAAAGACATTTTGTAAAAATGTATTTGTTTGTATGTATAGTTTCATACATTCCACAACCATAAATTGCAAAACTGTCCACTGTCCTACAGTGGTTCTTAAATAATTTTTTCGAAATTATTGTGTAAATTTGAATTGTTAATAAAATTTCACATGATCAGGGCTGTTTTCGAGTTAATTTGAAGAATTTTTGGCCGGAATCTGGTCAAGAGCATAGTCAGCGATTTTTCAAAGTCGGTGTTTGTTGTAAAAATATATGCAAAATTTCAGTCGTTAATACCTCGTCATTGGCGTTATCTCTTAAAAACGGTCAGGCTGTACTTCGCTTGCTTGCCTTCAAGAGTTTCGCGCTTCGCTTTTACGCTTTGGTCAATGTTGAAGGGTGGCAAATCATTATTCGTTTACCTTTGTCCGGGGTTTCATTCATTTACCACATGCACTTTTTTAATTCGAATATTTAAAGTTAGTGATCTGAAATCATCGGCTTTGATTTAAAGCCCTTGCCATCGAATTTCAGAATAAAAAAATGCAAAAAATTCACTAAGGGAAGCATAATTAAGTTGGATTTTCAGCCGCGGTCTGAAGTTTTTACGCAAGTATTTGGTATTCATGAAAACTTTAAAACTTAAAGAATCACGATTTTATAAGAAAATATAAGTGAAAAGTCATTTGATGGCAAAAAAATGAAAAAGCTTAAAAAAGCTTTTTTTTAATTACCCTTAATTACAACGAAACGAATGACGATATTTATTTTAAATTCAAATTTAATATATATGAACTTTGGCCATGAATCGGGAATTAAAAAAATACCTACTTTGCCTTACTATTTCATTTAAGTGATC